>JAECZO010000168.1:0-46612 GCA_019188245.1 Novymonas esmeraldas | reverse complement strand
TTGCACACAGGGGTACATGGAGTGAACGTGTTCTATCAACCGGAGGTGAAAGGACGCCGGCGCATTATCACCGAGCCACAACTCAACGCAGTCGTGCCCGAAGCACACCGTACCGGCACTGCGACACCCGTCACGCCTCACCACCCGGCAAGTGGTAGCACGCTCGCGCTACTGTGTGCAGATTGACTTCGAGGCCTTCTACGACACGGTGCCCCTGCCCGAGTCACTCCGCAACAAGTTCGTGTTTCGCACACGGGACAAGTACTACCGCATGCGGACGTTACCGACGGGGGCCCGGTGGAGTGTAGCCGTGGGTCAAGCCATCACGTGGGTCATCACAGACGTCCCCACAGATGTGTCAATCATCACGTGCATTGACAACGTCCTGATCGCTGCACAGGAGGGACAAGAACGGTCGTTTGTAGAGACGCTGCGTTCTATAGTTGGACGGATGGCCGAAGCAAATCTGCTCACCTCGCCTCCTCGAGAGGAGTTGCTGCAACAGACGGACGAGGAGCTGCTACGGTATGCAGAAGCGGATACGGTTTTTCCTTGGTGAGGAGTACACGTGGACAGGGGACGTGTCGCCATGTTCGCAACCAGCTGAAGACGATCGCGAAACTGCGGTTGGCCTCCAGAAAACCGTCGTTCACGCGCCGCTCGTATGTGGCGCTCGTATCTCTTCTTATGTACGCACTCCACACGACCCGCCTCAACCCGTCTATGATGTTCGACGCCCTCAGGGCGTACCGCGGTGTCTACCGCAACGTCTCGGACGGCTGCGGGTGGGACGAGCCGCTTCCGTTCCTCACCCCGAACGCCATCCAGGCATACAAAAGGGTCACCGAGGCGCTGCTGCGGAACTCTTGGTACCCGGCCGCTCCACCCATCCTCGCCACCTACAAGGAACAGGACTACGACGTGGTCGTGTTCATCGACGCCTCGAGCGCGGGATGGGCGGCGGTCGACAGAGATAAGGACGGAAGACTGCGCTATCACCAACAGCGGTGGACAGTGAACCTCGGACCCGTAACACCGCACGCCGCACGTGCTCAAGACGCGCAGGAGGCACAGCAAGACCCGTTCCAGGCTAGACATTCTGCGCACGCGGAGCCCACTGCCATTTGGCGTTACCTGGAGTACCGACAGGCCAAAGGGGAACTGGAACCGGGCATGCGCGTCGCCATGGTGACCGACCATATGCCGATCGTCGCCGCGCAGAGAAAGCACAACGGCTTTGGCGGCATCGGCCGTGGTTACCACCTGGAGGTCCTGTTCCGCTACGTGAACGACCTGTACCACAACGAGAACATACACGTTGTGTTCTTCCACGTCAAGGGGATATACAACCCGGCGGATTACTACTCTCGCAACTTTGGGGCCAGGTACAGCAGTGGCGTGGTTACGGGAGCGGCCAGCACTGCCCTGCCACTGCTGGAGGCGTGCTTCTCTCCCATGTGCTCCGCCCCCGAAGAGAGAGCGTTCTGTGGGGATCGATGGTAGCCACAGCCCGATAGGAAGTAAAGAAGCGGAAGCAAGCTGGCGATGGAGCGACGTACGACGACTGGATATGTGAGGCACTGCGTAGACTTGCCTCGGCAAGGTCGGCCATTCGCCTAACGGATCACTCCTTCCACTCACTCTCTCTCCTTCCAACCCATTTCCTCCACTCTCGTTACCACACAGACAGACACACCAGCAGCACTGCGTACACATGCCGTTCAGCGCTGGAAAGACACTCGCCGAGTACAAGGCGCCGTACCCGGAGCCGACTGCAGACCAGCGCCGCTACGTCATCTTCCTCGAGCCGAAGGACCACGATGCGGAGCAGCGCGACTTCAAGGTGGAGCTCATCCCCGGCCAAGTCATCCAGACGGACGGCGTCAACATTTACAATATTGGGGGCGAGATCAAGAAGAAGACCATCAAGGGGTGGGGCTACACCTACTACGTCGTAACACTCGGTGGTGGTATGATGACCTGCATGGGGGCCCTCGGTGATGCGGCGAAGCTGCGGCCGCGCTTTGTGTCGATGCAGCCACACGAGATGTGCGGCTACAACAGCAGGCTGCCCATCGTCGTGTACATGCCGAAGGATGGCGAGCTGCACTACCGCATCTGGTCGGCTGCTGGCAGTGCGAGCGGCAAGGCGAAGGAGATCAAGGCGACTGAGATGTAGACTCGCCATCCACTGCAGCCTCGCACACGCGTGCGTGAACACATGCACACACACGGCCGTGCATTTGTGTGTCTCTCTCTCTTTCTCTCTTTTCTCTCATTCGCTCTTCTCTGTGTTGCTCCGCCTCATCTGCGCGCATGTGTGTGTGTGCTCGCTCTCTGTCCATGGCTCTGTGCTTGCCAGTATGCAGAGGGCGACACAGCTGCGTTAACACCACTCTGTGCATCGCCACGTCCACGTGTGCGTGTGTATGCGTGTGCATGGTGTGTGTGTGTGTGTGTGTGTTTGTAGCTGCTCGCATGTGACACGGCGTGCACACACTTGTTGTTTCTGTTGGTTTTTCTTTTTTTTACTCTTCGCCTCCACGGTCTCTACACCGCATCTCTGCACACTCTTGCAGCGGTGCGTCTCTCCTTCCCCCCCCTTTCTTCCCCTCATCGACACTGACACACACAACGAGAGACAGACATGTGTCTGAACATGTGTGTATGCATGTCTGAGTGAGTGTGTGTGTGTGTGTATGTGTGTGTATGTGTGTGAGTGTGTCCATACCCACTCTCACGACAGAACATGTGCTCTCTCTTTCTCTTGCTGTGCTCTCCTCTCCTGTCCTTCGGCGGCCGCCTCGACGGTGCTGCAGTCTCGACTCTACGATGCGCACACACACACACACGCATTTGCGCTCGTATGCTCTGCGACACACCGATGTGAGAAGACTGCCACCTGTGTAGCATGCACAATCGTGTTGCCCCGCTGCAGTCTCGCTCCCCGTCCCTCGAACACACACGTACGTGCCGCCCACCTCACCGTCTCCAACTCTCTCTTCCTTCCTCCCTCTCTCTCTCTCTCGCGGACCGCCGCCGTCCACACGCGCATGCAATCGTCAGATCACTCACTGCCACGGCCTCCTCCACGACTGCTCATCCCCGGTTACACACACACACACACACACACACACACACACACAGACACACCAGCAGCACTACGCGCACATGCCGTTCAGCGCTGGAAAGACACTCGCCGAGTACGGGGCGCCGTACCCGGAGCCAACTGCAGACCAGCGCCGCTACGTCATCTTCCTCGAGCCGAAGGACCGCGATACGGAGCAAGACTTCAAGGTGGAGGTCATCCCCGGCGAAGTCATGCAGACGGACGGCGTCAACATCTACACTCTCGGCGGCAAGATCGAGGAGAAGACCATCAAGGGATGGGGCTACACCTACTACGTCGTGACACTCGGTGGTGGTTCGATGAGTTCCATGGCAACCACCGGCGAGGCTGCGAAGCTGCGGCCGCGCTTTGTGTCGATGCACTCACACGGGATGTACGGCTACAACAGCAGGCTGCCCATCGTCGTGTACATGCCGAAGAATGGCGAGCTGCGCTACCGCATCTGGTCGGCTATCGGCAGTGCGAGCGGCAAGGCGAAGCAGATCAAGGCGACGGAGATGTAGACCCGCCATCCACTGCAGCCTCGCACACGCGTGCGTACGCACGTGCACACACACGGCCGTGCATTTGTGTGGCTCTCTCTCTCTCTTTCTTCTCTCATTCGCTCTTCTCTGTGTTGCTCCGCCTCATCTGCGCGCATGTGTGTGTGTGTGTGTGCTCGCTCTCTGTCCATGGCTCTGTGCTTGCCAGTATGCAGAGGGCGACACAGCTGCGTTAACACCACTCTGTGCATCGCCACGTCCACGTGTGCGTGTGTATGCGTGTGCATGGTGTGTGTGTGTGTGTGTAGCTGCTCGCATGTGACACGGCGTGCACACACTTGTTTTTTCTGTTGGTTTTTCTCTTGTTCTTTGCCTCATGCTCTTCGTTTCTACGCTCTCTACACCGCATATGTGCACACTCTTGCAGCGGTGCGTCCCTCCTTCCCCTCCCCTCCCCTCCCCTCCCCTCATCGACACTGACACACACAACGCGAGAGAGAGACAGACGCAGAGAACGAGAGAGCGAGAGAGACGGTGCGAGCGGTGTCGGTGAGTGCGAGGCAGAGGCAGTTGCACCACCTGTGTCACCCTGCTCACCGTCTCTCTCTCGCTTTCTCTTCAACTGCAAATTGGAATGGAGCGACCGGCACGCACGGCACCGCCAACCCCACCTCGCGTGTGACGAGCGAAGAGGACGTGTGTGTGTGTGTGTGTGTGTGTGTATATGTGTGTGTGCCTGTGTCTGTGGTCTCTGCGCATCGAGGCACATCTACCCGCTGCACCTCCGCTGTGAGGAATGCCCCCCCCCCCTCTGAGCAGCACACACACACATACACACCTCTTCACCTCCCTAACCATCATCATCACCTTCATCGTCTCCAACCTCTCTCTCTCTCTTTCTTTCACGCCACAGCTCCTTCTGTGCATCTGTTTGTGTTCCTCTCCCTCTCTCTCCCTTTCTTTCTCTCTCTCTCCATCTCAGCCGCTGCTTCTGTTTGTCGTGTTGTATCCCATCACATCCACTCCTCTCTCTCTCCTCTCCCCTGCTGATGCCGAAGCTCGAGGACTATCACGCCCCGTACCCGGCGCCGGCCCCCGGCCAAGAGCGCAAGGTGATCTACTTGCCGCCGCACGATGCCGCCGCGGAGCAGCAGCACCTGCGTGTGCAGCTCATCCCTGGCCGTCACGAGGACTGTGAAGACGGCCGCCTGTACCAGCTCACCGGCACCGTAGTGGAGGAGACAGTGCAGGGCTGGGGGTACTCCTACTACGTCGTCACCATGGGCGACGTCTACGTCGCCCACCGCCACACCCCGAGCGACCCCGAGAACGCCACCACGTTTGTGGCCTTGCACGAGTCCCCGATCCTCCCGTACAACAGCAAGTTGCCCATCGTCGTGTACGTCCCAGAGGGGGCGGAGGTGCGCTACCGCATCTGGAGCGACGGCACGGCCCCCGCGCCGGTGGAGCAGCATCACGAGCAGCAGCCGCACGCGTCCCGTGCGGCTCTGGAACACGAGTACCCGGAGGAGCACGAGCAGCCGCGCGGCGGCGCCATCGCTGCCGAGTACACAGCTGAGCCGACCGAGGCGCCCCGGTTGTCGGCGCACGAGGACCACCGGCACGAGCGCGAGGCCCCGGCGCTGGCGCAGGAGTCGTACGCGCAGGACGCCACCGACGCGCCGGCCCTCCGCTCCGCCGAGGCGGAGCAGCCGCACGCGCAGCCGGCGATGGTGCAGTCCGAGACGTACCCGGAAGACAATGCAGGTGCGCCGCGCGAGCACGTGCAGACGTCAGAGCGGCGCCGCAGCTCCTCGCGGCCGCGCAAGCACAGCGCCGACCCCTCCTCGCCCAACCGCACGCACCTCTCCTCCACGGAGAAGTCACCCAAGGCCAACGCAAAGTCGGAGCAGCCGCGGCGCAGCCTCGAGACGTCCGCCGTCAGCGACACTGCCGGCTCCACAAAGAAGCACCGCTCCGGCAGCGGCGCAGGCCGCAAGGAAAGCGGAGCGGGCGAGGACGGCTACGACCAGAAGGCCAAGAACTTCTGGAACCGCGCGCGCAGCGACTCCACGCCGAAGCGGGCGCCGTCCGCGTCGCCCAAGAAGGCCAACGGCACCGGTGGCGCCAGCAAGCCGGACCCGTGGGCGGAGATGTAACGCTGGAGAAGCGCAGGGGGACGCAGCAGCAGCGGCGGTGGCGGTGGCGTCATCTGTCCTCTGCCCCCTTATCACCTCATGCCCTTCACACACCCATACACACACCCATACACACACACACACACATACACATATGTACACAGGATTATGTAGTGTGTGAGTTGTGGAAGTGGAGGGAAGATGAACAGACACTTCGCACGTTGTGATGGCGGTGGTGGTGGTAGTTACGCCTTTTTGTTTTTTTTGTTGTCTTCTGGCGGACGAGCCTTTGTACGTGAACACATGATCACGTATGTTCTGTGGTGGTCGTGCGTTGCCGTGCACACGTGCCTGCGGGTACGTGTGTTGTGTGTGTGTGTAGATTGCTTGAGAGAGGAGAGAGGGAGAGAGGCGCGGCGCTGATGATAGACGTGATGGCATACACACACATACACACACTCATTCGTCCCCCCACTCCCTCTCTCTCCTCTCGTGTATGTGTGTGTGTGTGTGTTTGTGTGTTGGTCGCTGCTGTTCGTAGTGCAGAGGAGATGTGCGCATCTCCACCAGCGACGTAGATGAAGCGAGGGGGGGAGGCGCGGGTTCGCAGAGCACCTTATGTGGCTCAATGGGAATGTGCTGCCACACACCACCCACGAGCCTCCACTGCGCCGTCGTCCAGTGCATTCCGGCAACCTTGTTGCCTCGTGTATGTATGTGTGTGTGTGTGTGTGTGTGTGTGTGTCCCTGTGTGTTTGTACGCGTGCTGTAGCACTGCGTTACCTCTCGTCGACTACCCACACTTCTGAAGATCAGTGCCGCTCATCATCGATGCACACACACACACACACACACACTCCCTCTCTATCTTCCTTTTCCAGCGTCTCTATTTTGTTTTTTGTTTTTTATCTTTACACATCGTCTCTCCTCTTTCCACGTCACACATACACACACAAACCCTCAGACACACCTTGACACGTGCACGTCAGAATATGTGTGTGTGTGTGTGTGAAGGTGTACCCGTGCTGCGTTGGCCCACACACTTCTCTCTCTCTCTACTGTCTCGATGTTTCGTTTTTTTTTGTTTTTGTTTTTCGCGTTTCTCGCGTGCCGCAATGTTCCTCTGTTCTCTCATGCATTGTCTTTTTTTTTTCCCCATCTACCCATCATCGTCATCGTCAGCAGCGTCAGCACCTTCCCTCTACTCCTCCTCCGCATCGCCTGCCCATCATCATTGCCACAGCAGCAGCAGCAGCAGCAGCAGCAGCAGCACACGCACACGCACACACATGGAGAAGGAGGGAGAGGAGGAGGTGAACAACTCAGGCCGTTTCTGATGTGTGCACCATCTCTCTGGTGTGTATTACCACGACGGCATATGCACACGCATATGCAAGCAAAAAAAAAAAAAAAAAAAGATGGCTCACACGATAGCGCTGGTGCAGGATGCGCGCAAGTGCTTGGACAGTAGTGTGTCGCCGTCTCTCCTCCTCCTACTCCGCTCCGCACTGCTCGCCTCCGTGCGCACACACGCATGTACGAGTCTTCGCTGTTGATGCTCACTTCCCATGGACCACCACATGCGATGCACCACCGTGTCTGCTCTTCTTCCCTGCTCTTCGCATCTTCAACGCGCTTGCCGCACTTCCACATCCCATACACACACACACAAACACAAACACATCTGCACACCGACATGCTCATGGAGAGGCGCACCGCATCATAGTGTGTGCCTGTGCAAGTGAGCGAGGTCTTGCTTGCCCACGACCACACGCACCGTCACACAGACGTCAGCGCTGAGCTCATCCAGCCCCCCTTCCCCCCTTCCCTCTGATCACACTGTCCTGTCAAACACACATATACACACACGCATACATTTACATACACGCAGCGCCGCGTGCTTCTCTCGACTGCTGTTATTTCGCTGTTGTTGTTGGGCCTCTCCCTCTTCCCCAGTCCTGGTGCTGTGCGTCGCAGGCGTCACACACCCTCTGCGCGGCGTTGCCGTGCATCTGCTTCTCAGACTGTTTGTGTGTGTGTGTGTGTGTGTCTGTGTGTGGCTGCGTCTGTATGTATGTGTGTCTGTGTGTGTTGGTGCGCCTCTGAGAACACACCGTCGTCACCCACGCACTCTCGTGCACAAACCACTCCACACACACACACACACACGCACACACACACAAAAACACGTACAGACGTTCTCTCATTTTTTTTTGCTGATTTTTTGTTGTTCTTTTTCCTTTTTTTTCAGACGTCGTTCGCGCCGCTCAACAACTCTGTATTCGCGTCTCCCGCAGCACCATCACAACACACACGCACACACAAACACAACACAGAGACCAGTGCAACACACACACACACTTTTTTTTTTTCTTTCGTGAGTGTGTGTGCATGTGCCTTTTCTGGTGATGCCGTCATGTTCGACCCCGACGCGCAACCCGACCACTCGCGGTCACCGTCGACGCCACCGGCGCACCGGCGCCTCCTCCTCCGCTCCATCGTGGGCCGCACGAGACGGCGGCCGCAGCGACAGCGACGTCGCGGTGTCGGCGCCGCTCGACGGCCCCTCCTCCCCCACACGCGCCTTCACCGACACGTCAGCGGTGGACGACAGGTCCGTGTCGACAAGCCTCGTGGCGGCGACGGCGGCGGCGGTGGTGCTGTTGGACGCGGCAGGCAAGAGCACTGACCACCACCAGCGAGACGACGGCGGCGGCGAGGCGGCGGCGGAGGCGGCAACACCCGGGAACTCGTCTTCTACCACGACGTCCACCACCACCACCACCACCGCTGCCACAAGCCCCGTCGACCTACAGGCATGCACGCACTCCGGCGCGGGGCGCAGCGCCACGCAGGAGGAGGAGGCGCTGGCCAGAGTCTCGCGCTCCCCCGCACTGGCGGGAGTAGAGCAACGCGGAGAGCGCGCGCCTGCAGCTGAGGACGCCAAGGTTGGTGGCGGCGGCGGCGGCGGTAGTGAAGGCGGCAGTGCAACACCGCCGTCGCGACAGGAGCAGACGAGCTCGCCGCTGATCGCGTACGTCCCCCCACCACCCGCGGACGCGGCGGAGCACACGCACACGATCGCCTCTCTCCCAACATCGGCGGCGCCGCTCTCCCCGCTCTGCGCTCCGCAGCCGTCGTCACCCTCGACCGCGTCAACGCCACTGTGGCAGCGGCGGTGGTGCACGGACCTGCCGATGGCAGCGCCGATGGCGCACGCGGCCCAGCCGACGCGCTCCTCCTCCCCATCACTGCGCAGCCCAACGCCGCTGGACGCGACAGGGCCGCCGAAGCGCCGCCCCGCCCGGCGCAGCGGCACCGCGGAGGAGTCGTGCAAGGACAACGCGGAAGAGCGGCGATGCGCCGGTGACCACGTGTCTGAGCCGCGGCACCTGCAGCAGCTCCCCTCCGCCCTCCGCCTCGACCACGCGGGGCTGCGGCAGCAGCACCTCAGCGACGACAGCGCCGCGCGCCTCCCGTCGCACGACCCCCTCGCCACGACGGCTGCCACGTCGCCGGTGGTGGCCGCCGATGTCGCAGACTTGCCGCGTTCAGTTGCAGCAGCAGCAGCAACAGTGCCGCCGACGCCGCTGGCGCAGGCTGCACCGCCCCACCGCCACCCTCACCCATCGCCGCTGTCACCGCCTCGACGGGTGTCGCACCCACCGCCGCTGCCGAGCCCCGCGCCGCCGATGAAGCTGGCGAGTCTCACGCTGCTGCGGGCGAGGCCCGGGTCGCCGCCCTACCCCCTCGTGGACGCAGATGGATACGCCCTGCCGGCACCGGTGCTCCTCACGGCTCGAGCAGCGTCCACATCCACGCCACATGTCCTGCAATGCCGTGAGAGCCTCGCCTACGTCGCACCACAGCAGCAGCAGCAGCATCGCGTGTCGTCCTCGTCGTGGTCGGCGGTGCGGCGCGACACCGGCGGTGCGGCGGCGGCCCGCGCCACCCCGTGCGTGCCCCACATCACCCCCACGCACGACAGCGTGTTCTTTCCTCTGGGGACCGACGTGATGGCGCCGGTGCTGCTCCACTATCTCACCCTCGCCGGCTGGTCCACCATCGCCGGAGGACGCGACTTCTTCAGCCACCGTCGGCTGCGCGGGGGGGAGGTGGTCGGACACACCGTGCGCTGGCTGCACACGGCGCGGCCACGCAACCAGTTTGTGTTTCTCATTACGCCGGTGGCGAGCCGCGATGGCGACTCCGCCGTCGGCGCCGCCCCAGCACAGCAACCGTCCAGGTCGCGGCGTCCAGCGACACAGCTGCAGGCACTGCGAGCGCGCATCTTCGGTGATGCGCCGTGGTTCGCACACTGCGCCAACGCCGCCGGCGCGCGCAGTCGCATCGCGCAGGTGAACGATGACTCCCTCTCCTCCTCTGAGGCGGCGCTGAGGAGCGGCGGCAGTGGAAGTGACTACGACGCCGACTACGCCGAGCGCGAGGAGGGCGACGCCGCGGACGACGACAGTGTGAGCAGCCACAGCAGCGGGGCGGTGCTACGTCCGCCGCCGCCGTGCACACGGCGCTCGACGCGGCGCCTCTCTCCACTACTGCGCACCGGCACCCCGCCAGGCAGCATGTCGCCCGCGTTGGTGGCGCGACCGTCCTCGCTGAGCCGCGCGGCGAGCAGGACCAGCGCCGCCTCGTCCTCCTCCGACGTGTGCATGTCGCCGCCGTCGCCTGCCGGTCCGGCACGCGCGGGCGAGATGACGAGCGCACTCGCGACACCTCGCACAGGCATGACTCCCAACTTCCCACGCTCTCTCGAGGCTCGGCGGAGCACGACGCCGGTGGAGCTGCGCCGCGGCGGCGGCAGCGGCATCTACAGCAACTACGCGTGGTCGCCGGTCACGGGAACCGCGACGGTGGTGAAGGCCGCCGGCACCCCGCGCCGTTCGCCAGCGGTGGCCCCGCCGTCGCCGCCGCCGCTTGTCCCGGACGCGTCGTCGGCGGCCGCAGCGTGCGCCGGCGCTCCCGGTGCGTTGGGTGTGGAGGTGGTGGTGGTGGCGCACTCGGACATCACGGCGATGGACTACGCAGCGCGGCTCACATCACACCGTCTCTCGATCGAGGCCGCGGCGGCGCACACGTACTTCTTTCCCTCCCTCGGCGCCGCCCTCGCGCACTACCAGTGTGACGATGCGATGGCGCTCATGGAGGAGCAGTGGGCGGCTGGCATGACGAGTCAGGTCCCGCGACCGCGCCCCGCGGCCGCAGATGCACACCACACGCGGCAGCACTACACCCGCCGCGCATCAACGGGCGGTCGCCAGCGTGCGAGCCGCAGCGCCAGTCGGCGACCGGAGCGCGCCTTGTCGGTGTCCCCGGCGGCGACGACGGCAGCAGCAGCAGCAGCAGAAGCGGTGGGGGAGGGACAAGAGGACAGTGAGCAGATCGACGCGCATGACGTCCTGCTCGCGGGCGGTGCGTATCCGTGGCAGACCTCGCGAGGCAGGCACAACTCTCCCTCTGCCATGACGCACCACACCGGGTCCTTGCCGTCGCAGTCGCTCAGCCTGCCAGAGGCGCTGCGCAGCGTCGAGAGCGTTGGCAGCATCAGCAACAGCAGCCCCTTCATGCCCTCCGCCGCCGCCGCGGCCACGTCGCCCAACTCGGCACCGCGCCACGCGCACCGCCGTCACTCTCAACACCCGTCGCTGCTCAACGCCGCGGTGCCGCCCACCTTGGCTGGCAGCAGCAGCAGTGGTGGCGGTGGTGGTGGTGGCGCCACCGTCTACACGTTCCCACCGTCTCCACCCGCCTCTGCTGCCGCTGCCGCCGCCGCCGCTGCTGCTGCTGCGCCACGCCAGAGCACGACCGCGCCGGTGCAGCCGCGACTCACCTCGTCCCATGGCGAGGTGGTGGTGAGTGTGCACACCGCCGACCCGGTCTTCCACAGCATTCTGCGCGAGCTGCTGATGCCAGAGCCCGGCACCCACCCCTACGCGGCGAGCGTCGGCGAGCAGAAGCGCCTGCTGTCCATGGTGGAGGTCGGCATGCCGGCGTGGGCTGTCTTCTACGGCTCCACCGGTCTGCCGTACCGTCGCCTCTGTCGGCTGCTCTACTCGGCGCTGACGAACCTATGGCCGCTGCTGTCTCTCACCGTGGGGCTGTACGACCTCTACAAGCATCTGCCGCAGCTGAAGCGCTTCGTGGAGCACACACTGGAGCCCCTCACGCGCTGGGTGGAGCAGCGGTTCACCATACGTGTCTCCGTGCTCGTCACGTACCTCGTCTCGGTCGTCGTCACCATCTTCAGCAGCCTTGGCGCCTTCGTGGCGCAGTTTTACGTTGTGCAGATCCTGTCCGTGCCACTCGTGCAGCTGGTGCTGGCGCTGCTGAAGCTGCCCTTCGTGCTCGCCTTCGACACGGCGTGGGCACTCGCGACGACGGTGTTCGGCGCCGTCAGCCTCGCGCTGCAGCTCGTGCGGGTGGTCGTGATGGCGCCGCTTGTCCTGGTCACGAACGTCGCATCGCTGCGCGACGCCCTCGGCGTTGCCGTCCCCGTCGCGGTGGAGGGGACGTCCATGTCGGTGCGGTGGTGGCGCACGTGGATGGAGTTCTGGGAGACAGTCGCGTCTCCGGTGAAGAACGCGGTGCGGGCCTGGTGGGACTCGATGGTCCACGTCAGCAGCTCCGCCGCGCGTCGCGAGACGTCGATCCGGCGGTGGTCGTCGCCGAAGCTCGAGTGGCTGGCGATGGTGGCGGGAGAGGCGCAGGACTGCCTCGCCGTCAACGTGGACATGTGGTGGACGTGTCTGCTGCTGCCTGGGATTGAGCGCAAGGTGTTGCTGGCGGTGGCGCTCGTGTACGTGTATTGGCTCTTCTTGGGCATCTCCCCCGACCTCTGGGACGAGGTCATCTACGCCTCCGGTGCCCGTCACCGCCACCCCAACGTCACGGACACAGTCCCACCGACGCGGTCACACGTGCCGCTCGCACCGACAACGATGGCCACTGACACAGCAGCCACGGAGGCATCAGCAGCAGGAGCAGCAGCAGCAGCAGCAGCAGCGTCGGACGGCGGTGAGCGCGCGAGCTCTTCGGCTGCGGCCGCGCTTGTATCCTACTTCGCGCAGCGGTGGTGCTCCGCAGCGGATGGCGACGCGGCGTCGAAGTGGTGCTCGATAGGCGCCAGTCACGTCAACGACGCCGCGCGCTGTGACGTGGTGGACCCCGCCGCACCGCTGGCTGAGTATCACATGGATGCAACGGCGGGAAGCGCCGACGCTGAGAGGCGGCACTGCACATCACCGTCGCCGCCGCAGCAGCAGCAGGAGACCTTCCTCGCGCTGGTGGCGGAGTTGCTGCTGCCGAACGTGGTGTTGGAGCTGGCGCACGGGGTGCGAGACGTGCTGCTCCTGGGCTGGACCGGCGCCGTCTCAGCGGCATCCCGTGTGGCAACGCGTCACCAAACAAGTGTAGAGCAGCAGCAGCAGCAGCAGCAGTGGCCGCTCATCGTCGAGGCCGTCGACACCACTCCCAACAACCACGTCTACAGCAACTCCAGTGCCGGTCTCCGGTGCACGTGGGCCGAGAGGCCGGCAGCGGCAGCAGCGGCGAGCTTCATCGTGGCTGCTGCGTCTGTCACCGAGGCGGTGTGCAGCGACGAGCCGGCGATGATGGCAGACCAGCACAATGCGGCCGACGCCACGGCAACATCGAATGTGTTCGCATCGCCTGCTCATGACAGCCGCGTCCGGCGTCGCGTCAACCCGATGGTGGTGGCGGTGCCGTGGGCCGGCGATGAGCCCTTCGCCAACCCGCAGGAGCTCACGCGCGTCTGGCGCGCCGCCGCCTATGCCAAGTGGGGCGACCCTGCGGGGCACGAGACGCACCGCACCACCACAACGGTGGTGGCGGCAAGGACGGACGACGGTGATCACACGCCGGCCACCTCCGCCGTGGACGGGCCGCACACGCACCGCCCGTGAGAGTGGCGTGAGAGGGGAGGGAGAACAAACGAGAGACAAAGCTGCGCGCCGCCTTGTGCTTGAGAGCGGTGCCTCTGTCTATCTCTGCATATGTATCCGTCTGTGTGTGCGTGTGTGTGTGTGTGTGTGTGTGTGTGTCAGCCGCCTCGCCATGCATCATAGGCCAGCACTTCCACAAATCACATCCACGTGCGTCACCGCCGTTGCACCACACACACACACACACACACACACACACAGGCAGACACACAGACGCGCCACGATTGGTGCTCTCTCTCTCTCTCCTTTTTTTTTTTTTTTTTGCTTTTCTGATTTCTCTATCATTCCGCTGGTCACGCACGCAACTGCACGCAGACCCCTCGAAAGCGACATGGGCGCGACACATCTGTACATGTGTGTGTGTATGTGTATGTGTGTACTGCTGTGAAGGTGGGGAGAGAGTGAAAGGATGTGGAGATGCTCTCGTGGGATGCGCTTGAACACGGTTCATCCACCACAACAACCACAACAACAACCGGATGGTGCTGGAGTTGCTCTCGAGGAGGTCTCCTTCGTGTCTCTCTCACCCTCCCTCCCCGTCTATCATCTGTGAGTGTGTGTGCTCTCTCGTCGCATCTGCTGCCCTCTTCTTCTCCTCTCTCTTCTCTCTCTCGTGCGCACAAATACATGCACACACACTCACACACACACACACACACACACACAGGTGAGAGTCGTGAGCGCGTCTGCCGCTGCCTCCCTCCCCCCCCCTTCTGTCCTTTCATCTCTCAAGTCACCATCATCATCGCCATCGCTCCCCTCCCCCGCGCGTGTCCCCTCCCCCCCTCTCCGGCGGACCCGGTGTACACAAGTCTCACATACATACACATACACACACACACGCTCATCTCCGCGCGCGTGCAGCCATGGCGACGAACGCCAGTGCATCCGAGTACATCTCCAAGACGCGCCAGTCGGTGCTGGATGTGGGGCAACGCAACCAGCTGGAGGCGATGCAGGCGGAGGTGCGGCGCAACAACGAGCAACTCACCACACTTCGCCGTGAAAACAAAGAGCTGCGCTCGGTGCTCCAGCAAACCATTCGTGGACAGCGCAACATCAGCGTGGAGGACCACTACGCGAAGGAGGAGGACCTCTTGCACAACAAGATGTGTGTGTTGAAGCGCAGCCTCAACGCGGTGAAGGGCAAAAACGCGGAGCTGCTGAAGGAGATCGAGCGTGCGGCGGAGGAGAACCGCTTCATCCAGCAGGAGGGCAACGGCGTGCTCGAGGAGGACTCGTCCGTTGCACAGAAGATACGCGCGCTGGAGAACAGGCTGGACAAGTGTCTCGTGAAGCACAACGAGGTGCAGACGATCCGCCGGACCTACGAAACACTGCTGGAGCGGCTGCAGCTGGAGCAGGCCGGCTTCAACACGCAGGTCTCCTCGACCGAGCAGGCGCTCCAGTGCGCGGACAAGGAGCTCGGCGAGCTCGTCGCCGTGTGGAAAGGCGCCGCGAAGGCGCGTGATGCGGCGAAGGGTGAGGTCGCGGAGCTCAAGGCGCAGCTCACGGCGGAGCGGCAGCGGCAGCGCAAAGACCTAGACGAGCGCCGCGTCTTCATCGAGTCGAAGCGGCAGCAGCTCGAGAAGAAGCACGAGACCATGTTGGTGAAGCTCTCGCAGCAGGAAGAGCGGCACGCACGAAGCATGCTGAGCGCCACCAACGTCGCTGGTGGCAGCGCCCGCCGCCGCGGTCACCGCAGCGGCGCCTCCTCCGCCTCGTCGCTGCGGCCGGAAGAGATGGAGCAGCTTCAGAAACAGAAGACTGCGTACCTCCGCCTGCGCGACGTGTCGATGGGGACCAACGTGGCGGACGTCATCAGCAAGCTGCGCGAGCGGTCGGCGCACCACGTGCAGCTGCAGACCACCGCGGCAGAGCTCGAGGCAAGCATGCAGCAGCTCGAGAAGGAGAAGATGGCCTTGCAGACCGAGTGGGAGGAGGTCAACCACCGCGCCGGTCACGCGCTCGTGTCGGCGCGCGTGATGCGGGCGGCGCGCGACGTGCGCGGCGGCGGCAGTGGCGGTGGCGAGGAGGTCGCTGCGGCCGAGAGCAAGGAGGCCGACGAGGGCGGCGCCGTCGCGGGCGGCGTCGGCGGGGCGGACACGACCGACTATGGGCTCTTCGCCGAGCGTCGCCACGAGCGCCGCCTCGTCCTCGAAGAGTTCCGACAGCACCTCCACCAGCGCCAGGATGAGTTGGAGGAGGCGGAGGAGAAGCACAACAGCCTCGCCCAACTCCTGCGCGAGGTCGACCTGGGCGTGCAGTACCTCGCCGAGAAGCTTTCCATCACAAACGCGACCACGGTGGCGACGAACGGCGCCGCCGACGCCTCTGCGACGCAACCACTGCCGCCGGCACAGCCTCAGCCGCCGCAGGTGAAGCAACAGCAACAGCAGCAGCAGCAACCCGCCACACAGACGAGTTTGACGATCGATCTGCTGCGCAACTGCGGCGCCAAGCTGCAGCTCATGCTGGAGGAGCTGTCGCCTGAGGAACTTGACGCGGTGGTGCGGTCGATGAGCGCCGCCCGGTTCCTGATCCCCGGCACCAACGTGCGCGTCCCCGAGGTGCTCGAGGCGCAGCAAGCGATGCGGCAGCCCAACACGTCCTCGGCCTCGCGAACGCGCGGGTCTCTGATGGCCCACGGCGGCATCGGTGCAGCCGCATCGTCGCCGGCGGCCATCGCGGCGCCGGTCGGCGGAGGCGGCGGCCCGTCGTCCTCCACCGCGCGACGTGCGGGCAGCGCCGACAGCGACACCGCCGCGACCGGCGCCGCGATGGCCGCCACCGCCGCCGCCGCCGCCGCGACGACGTCCGCGGAAGACTACCCGGAGAATGAGCTTCACGATCGGCATGAGCTCAAGATGATGTCCATGGCGACGGTGGAGCGGGAGCTGCAGAAGGCACGCAAGCGGCAGATGCAGCAGCGCCGCAACAAGGAAGATGCGGCCTGAGCAGCGACAGCAGCAAGTGAGTGGGCGTGGTGTGGTGTGGTGTGGTGGGGGAAGGAGAGCTCCTGCTCTCTCTCTCTCTCTCGCACGCATACACACACGTACACGCGCTCCACACCTCCGCGTGCCCTCTGAACCGCCAGCCCACCCACCTTCCACCAGCGTCTCTCGCACGCTTACACAACACACACACACACACGTACATACACGAACGCATTGCGCATCGTTGTGCGTCTGCCTCTCCTTCGATCTTCTTCTCATTCATGTACTTGTTCATGTGATGTGCGTGTGTCGTCAATATGTCTGTCTCCGCGTGTGTATGTGAGTGAGTGAGTGTGTCTGTGTGTTTGTCCATCCACACTCACACACACACACGCACACACACACAGATACAGATGCGCTGTCTCTCCTCTTCTCTTTCTTTCTCCCCGCCATCCCGGCGTGGTGCATGTACGATAGTATTGCCTTCGGGACACACGCGTCTCTGTCTCTCTCTCTCTCTGCCTGCGTGTCTGCGACTGTGTTTGCATGAATGTGCGTGCGCACGTGCTTATGTGTGTGTGTGTATGTGTCCACGCCTCCGACCTCTCGGCTCGGCCGAGTCCACACCAGCAACACAGTGTCTGCCACACGCCACCTTCTCTCCGTCAGAGCACCTCCCTCCGGCGTGTCTTCATATCTTGCTCCCAACGATGTTCTCCCTCACCGTCACACACACAAACACAATCACATACGCGAAAGGCCGGCGCTGAGTGAAGGAGACAGACAGAGAGAGAGAGAGAGACAGCTGCGCGGACAGCGGTGCTGTGCAGCGCTCTCTCTTTTTTTTTACATTCGTGTCTCCTCTCACTCACCACCCATGTGTCTCGGTCTCGCGCAGGTGCGCCGATCTCGTGTGCGGACACGTCTGTCTCCGTACGTGCGCATCTGCGGTGAGCAAGAGTGGAGGCGCACAGTGACACACACACACGCGCGCATGCGTTCACACACACTCTCTCTCTTGTGACACGGGGCGGTCTGCTCTTGCCTGGTCCTCTTCACTTCATGCCATCTTCTCCTCTCCTGGTGTGTTTACGCATGTCGGTAGCTTCCTGTCTGCGCACGTGCATACACACTCACGCACACATACACACACACACACACACACACGCGCACATACATACAACACACACGCTCACGTACACACACACGTGCAGACACGCCAGTGTTTCGCCGTCGCGCTCGCTGGCGGATGAGTCGGTACGGCGCCGCGGTGGCGCTGCTCTAACGAGTCCACTCGACTCCATACACACACACACACACACGTCGGAGTGTGTGTGCGCATCTTGCACGCGCCAACATCAAAACCATGGCGCTCGTCGGCGGTCGCGGCACCGGTGCGGTCGCCGAGGTGGTGGCGGCGGGACTCACGTTGCCATGCGCCACTGCTGCACGCCGCGCCAACAGCGCTGACGACGACGACGACGAAGGCGTCGGCCACGCCGCACTGCCGTCGGTGCCACAGAAGCAGGTGCACCTCATGCGGTGCTACGCGCTCGTCGATCTGCTGGGCCTCTCCCGCGCTGTGTGTGCGCAGCTGGCCGCGGCAGCAGCGACCCCACCACCACAGTCGCCGTGCCACTCGCCCCGTGACGACACCACCGCCGTCGCCGGGGATGCGAAAGGCGAAGGACACGAGCTCGACTCTGTCCTCGTCCACGCGCTGCTTCAGCGTATCGACGCGGCTGACGCAACACCCGCGCCGCCACCACCACCACCAGCGCCGAGCGCCACGCACAAGGCGGCCGCCTCACTCCTGTCTGCACCTCCGTGGATGCCCCCGTCGGCGTCACCGTCGGAGCAGCGGCTGCATGCGGAGCGTCTTCCACTGGTGCTGCGCTCCCTGCCGGGTGTGGCCCGCGTCGACGTGGTGCATCCATCACTTGTACTGCGGCTGCTGGTCGCGCTGCTGGAGCGCGCCACCGGCGACAGCGGCAGTGCAACGAGCGGTGCTGCCGCCATCACACGTCCCGCCGCCGCCGGCGACCAGACGCACAGCAGCCGTGTCGCGCTTCACCAGATGCTTCCGCTCTATCTCGTCCTCTATCGAGAGCGCCGCCGCGCCGTGTGCGCCGCAGTCGACGCCGTCCGCGATGCGTTGCGTGACTGCGACGTCGGTGGTCACTCGGAGGCGACCGCGATGAAGTCCCAGCGCGTCCAGCGACGCCTTCGAAGTGGTCTGTGCGGCAGCAGCAGCGATGCTGGGCTGTGGCTGCGCGCCGCCCGCTGCTTCTCTGATGCACTCGTCACGTGTCTCTCGCACGCTAGCCGGCACATACACACGAGATCATCGACCGCCCCACCGCGGCAGGCCGCAGGCGTCGCGAGCGCCAGCGATGACGGGGACGACGTGGCGGAGGCTCAGTGGGTGTTGGACGTGGTGAGGATGTGGTGGGGGGCGACGACGGCGACGTCCACGCTCGGCGGCGCCGTTACGGGGGAGCCGTGTCAGCAGCCCGACCTCGTGTTGTCGGGATGCGGGTGGCGAGAGCGTGGCGGGAGCTGCCGAGCGTGGACGTCACCGTGTCCCGCCACAGATGCGCTCGCGTTGGCGGAGGTGCTGAGCACCATCAGCGATGACGCGGAGCGCCGCTGCAGCAGCCTCGCTGACGACGGCGCAGCACCGCTACCGACGCGGGAGAGCGGCGAGCCCGGCAGCCACGGCGCTGCGGCATGCGCTGGCAGTGTATGCGACGCGCTGCGCCATGTGTTCGCCGCCGTCCCCTCCTCTGCCAGCCAGCCCCGCGACGGCGGCCCCGCCTCCTCCGCCGACGCCACCGTCAGCGCGCGCTACGTGCAGCTCCTGGAGGCGTTACGAGAGAGGGAGCAGCGGCAGCACCACCGCCTTCTCGCTGCGGCGGAGCGCGCCGTGCAGACGGCACTGCGGCAGCAGCATCGGAGGCCGCAGATGCTGTGGCAGTCCGCGTCCACGGCGACGGCGGCGTGCAGCGTGACCCTCTATCAGCTCCAGACGCAGCTGCAGCGACGGGAGCAGCACATGCTCGAGCTCTGCCCCGCTGCGCCGACAGCGGCGACAGCGGCGACGGCGACGGCGACGGCAGCGACGGTGTACCCCGACGACTCGGCCGAGGACACACTTGCGACTCCCGGCGCCGCGGTGGGGCCGCCGCCGCCGTCGCTGGGGGCGGCGCTCTGGTCCGACGTCGAGGAGTGGGAAGCAGCGGCGGAGGAGGACAGGCCTGCGCGGGCGGTGGTGGCGCGGCGGCCGCGCCGATCAGCAGCAGCGCTGCGCTTTGCCCCTCGATCCAGTGGACTCCCCCACACGCCACGCCGCGTGGACGACGGGGGCGGCGACGACGTGGCGGACGCGCCGACGCACGAGGCTGGCGGCGGTGGCGCCGTGGTTGACTACTACGCCCCTGCGCGGTCCATGGAGCACCTGTGGGAGCTCCCGGCCCGTGTGCCGCCGTGCTGGACGCCGGCGCTGGCCACGCTGATGGCGTGCTGCGCGTTGTGCGTCAGCCCGGCGTCTGCCACAGAGGCCGCCGCCACCTCGCGACTCGCTGTGCTGCTCGGCGAGCCACTGCCGTGTGCGCCGTCACCCACTGCGGTGGCACCGGCGGTGGACGCAGCAGTCGCCGCGACGCCAACGGCGGCAGCACAGACGCACACTCCGCGTCTCGGCCCTCTCGACCTGGGCCTCGCCCGGCGGCGTGAGTCGCCGTCGGCACCGCGGTCCGGTCTCAGCGTGCGCAGCAGCGTGTGCAGCAGCGGCAGTGGTGCCACCACCGCCGCAGACGGCGCCGCGCCGACTGTAGCGGCCCTCGCGCAGTGGCACCTGCGTGGCCTCATCGCGCAGCTGCGCCTCCCCGCGCAGGGGTGGATGCTGAAGGTGGGCGGCGCGGTTTGCAGTGACGGTGGCGACAGCAGCGCCGTCGCCGCGGTGGGCCGCACCACCGCCGCCATGCCCAGCTCAGCCGGCGCAGCAGCCGGTGGTGCATCGTGGTTCACGCTGTACACTCAAACAACCCGCGCCGACGCCCGCGCGGCAGCAGCAGCAGCAGCAGCGAGTGGTGGCGGTGGTGGCCAGCGTTGGGCGGCGCCGTCCTCCACCACATCGTCCACTGCCGCAGCGGTGGTGCGGCGCCGACTCGACCCCGTCACCGCCGTCGCCAGCTGCTCCGCGCTGCTGCACCTGCTCCACACGCACCCGGAGTACCTGCAGCAGGCACGGCTTGGTGGACGCACTCTGCAGGAGCTGCGCGCCGGCGTGAGCGAGACGCAGGTCGGAGGGGAGCCAGGCTGCGCGACGGAGCTGCTGCTGCAGCTGCGGCAGCAACGGCGGCAACGTGGCGCGTCCGTCGGCGGTGGGGCGGACAGCGCGTGGCGTAGGTCAAGTGCGGCATCACTCAACGCAGGTCACTCGCTGTGGGGATGTGCGGGTGATGTGGCGGTGGTGGACGAGGCGGGTCGCATCGGCGTCGTCGGCAGCAGCGATCGCGAGGATGAACTCGGTGGCGGCGACGGACCGGCAGCGGCGGTGTGGACGATGCGCAGCGACGACGACGGGGCAGCAGCAGCAGCAACCACGGCCACGGCAACGTGCCTCCTGACCGAGGCGCTCATGGTCGCTGTGGCCCACCTCGGATGCCGCGCGGTGGCAGCAGCGCTACCACATCTTGACGCCGCCCTGCAAGACGACTGCAGCTCTGACGACGCGGCGGGACCCGCGCGCTGCGCCACGTCCACGTCCGCCCCGCCGCTGCGCTTCTCTGCACTCTGGTGCGCCGCCCTGCAAGCGGCCACGGCGCTGCTGCTGGAGGCGCACCGGTCCCACCGGGGATGTGCCACCACTGCCGCCGCAGCAGCAGCAGCAGCCGACAGGCGGTCGTGCAGCCGCCACAACGACGGCACGGCGAGTCCGCCGAGCAGCGAGGCAACACACGCGCCTCGTCGCGCCGCAGCCGGCGACAGCAGGCGCGTCTCTGTGTCGCCCCCACGTGCAGCGCTGCCGCCGTCGCCAGTGTCGGTGGAGGCGCAGTCCGCCATCGGCGCTCTCCTCGCCGCCCTCGTGCGGGCCGCGCTGCAGCTGCACGCGTCTGAAGCACGCGCGACGCCGGATGCGAAGTCGAGCAGCGCGCCGCTCTCCGCGCCGCTGCTGTGTGTGGCGCAGTGCCTCTACGCGACCGCCAGCGTCGTCGACGACCTCCTGCACGAGTACGCCCATGCACCACCCGCCGCCCTCTGCGATGTACTGGCGGTGCTGCTCACGGTGGAGGTGGCGGTGCCGGCGCCGTCCCACAGCGCACCGCCGGTGTGCGATGTGTGGGCCGCGCTTCGGCAGACGGTGGTGTGGGACGCTGATCGACTCGACTCGCTGGAGGCGGCGAGCCGCGCTTGGTCGCTGCAGCCACCGTCGCCGAGTCGCAGCCTCCTGGGGCACCTGCCCGCGTCACGGGACGCGCTGGCGACCTCGTGGCTTCCCGACGCGCTCCGCCCGCCTCCCACGGAGGAGCGCGCCGCGTGGACGCCACTCGCGCTGCTTGCGATGGAGGAAGAGCTGCTCATGGCCGACGCCGCCAGCGAGACGCAGCGGCTCGGTGTCTCCCTCCTCGCATCCACGCGGTATGTGCAGTGGACGACGGTGCTGTGCAGCGCGTGGAGCTCGCAAGAACGCTAGCGGCACGTGCTGGAGGCCACCGCCGCCGCACCTGCAACCTGCATGCGTGTGACTGTGTGACTGTGTAGGTGTGTGCTTGTTCAGCTCTCTATTCATGTGCCTGTGTGTGTGTGTGTGTGTGTGTGTGTGTGTGTGTGTGTGCAGTCGCGCAGCATCAGCGAGCCTCCGCCCCTCCCTCCGTGCTTCAGTGTCCGAAGTCGTTTCGTGTGGCAGCCACTGCGAGGCCGGCAGAGCTGCTGCCCCGCACCCCCTCGAACACACGCACCGTCTCTCTCTCTCTCTGTCTCTGTCTCCGTCTCTCTCTCTCTCTCTGTCCGTCTCCACTTCATCAGCGTCTCTGGCGGCGACGCTGTTGATGTCCGGCCCCTCCCCCGCCGTCACCCAGGGCACCCGTGACGCCTCGCCAGAGGTGCTGCTCGCCGCCTCCAAGGCGGAGGTCAAGCTGCTGCGAGATGCCCTGCACGAGTTCGCTGTCCGCGACGGCGGCGGCGCCAGCCGAGGGGGCGGTGCGGCGGGGACCGCGTTCAGCGACGTGCTGGAAGGCAAGTACCTTGCTCTCATCAAGGCCAACAAGGACCTCACCGTGCAGCTCGCCTCCACACAGCGCCACCTCGCCACGGCGCAGGCAGCGCTGCAGACGGAGCGTGACAAGAGCCAGCGGCTCGTCGCCGCCATGACGACCAGCGCCGTTGGCACACACGGCGAAGGGTCACCGCCACCGTCACGCACGGTCGGCCCCGCCGGGAAGAGCGGCGGTGACGGCGGCGCGTCGTCCTCGGCTGCCACCGCTGCCGCCGCCCGGGTGTATGATGAGCTTCATCAGAAGGAGTTGGCCATGGCGGCGGTGCAGCGGGACAACGCGGCACTGCGTGCCCTCCTCCAGCGCGAGGTCGGCCTGCGTGATGACGCGGGTGAGGTGGATGCGCTGCTCCAGCGAACGACGAGCACCGGTGGCGCTGCCGCCGACACCGCCGGCGGCGGCTGGCGCGGTCGTGCAGAGGAAGTGGTGCTGCTGAAGGGCAAGCTGAAGGATGCGCAGCGGGAGCTGCGAAGAGTCACCGCGGCTGCCACGGCGGCGGCGGCGGCGCAGGGCGGCGGCGGCGGCGACGGCGACAGCGTCGATGAGCGTGCCGACGCGCTCGCGCTGCCCGCCTCCGTGCGCGCCTTCCTAGGTGTGAAGGACGCCAGCAGCAAGCCGGCAGAGACGCGCTCCTCGGCCACAAGTGTCGCGACGACAGCCGCGACGCAGGCGCGTCGGCCGCCCCGCGACGTTGACGATGCGGCGCGAGATCGACTGACCAGCATGCAGCAGCAGCGAGCGGCGCAGCAGCACCGCCACGCCGCAGACTTGGCCCAGCAGCAACAGCTGATGGCTGAGGAGCGTGCCAAGACCGCGGCGCTGCAGGCGCGCGTGACGACGCTGAAGAGTGAGCTCGACACGCTGCGGGGCCATGTCGACACGATCCTCGACAAGAGCCGCACAGACGACGAACTCGTGGAGGCGTACAAGCTCGAGCTGCACCGCGCGCACGAGGATGTCCGGCGCTGGCAGCGTGCAGCGGCGGAGGCGCAGGCGGAGGTGGCGGCAACGGCTGGCAGAGGCGGTGACGGCGGCGCCGGTGCTGCGCTCACCGTGCGCGGCATGCGGAACGGGGCCAATGACGCGGTGGCGGCGGCGGCACGCGTTGCGCACTACCGGAGCACGGCGGCGGGCGGCGCGGACAGCGGCAGAGGCGCGGGAGGTGCTCCCTCTCCCCCTCCACCGTCCTTCTCCGCCGCTTTGTACGCATGGGTGTGCAGCGCGTGCGACGAGGCGCCGGTGGACGAGGTAGCGCACGCGGCGGCGGCGGCGTCGGCCCCCATCACCCCCACCACCGCCGCGGCAGCGCAGCTCGCAGCGGTGTTGCGACGCGCGTTCCATCACGTGGTGGCGGCGGAGCGCCACGCGGCGGCGTCGTTGGCCGCGGCGTCGCCCATCACGGCGAGCCCCAACGACGCAGAGAGCGTCCTTGCGAAGGAGAACGCAGTCCTGAAGAAGCGACTCCGCAACGTCACGGAGATGCTCGAGACGGAGCTGCAGGTGCAACGTGCGCTGTGGGCCTCCGCCGATGGAAGCGTCAGAGGCGAGTCGACTACATGAGTGGTGCGCATTTGCACGTGTGTGGGTGTGTGTGTGTGTCCCTCTCTTCAGCAACTGTCACGGTGGCGGCACGACCCACGCCGACTGACAAGACACGATCCCCGTCTTCCCCATCCCCCCATGTACACGCACACAGATGCATACACACACACACACACACACACACACACACACATGTAGATACATGCATGCCTACGTCGCTCTTGCGATGCTCACGTTTGGCACTGGCGACTGTGTTCTCAAGCGATTAGCATCACCTTACCACACTACTCCTCTCCTCTCCTCTCCTCTCCTCTCCACGCGGCGCACGGGCGGCGGCTCGATACTGCGGGGACATGGACTATCACTCACACCCACCCACCCATCAGTGTAAGAGCAAAAGGCAGGATCAGCTCTGCTTCCCTCGACTCACCCACGTCAGTCCCGTCACACACACACACACACACACACACACACACACACTCCATTCACAGCGTCGGTGTGATACTTCTCATCCGTTCGCCATCCTCTCTTCCATTTTCCTCTTCAAGTGTGTGTGTTTTTTTTTTTTTGATTGTTGAAGTTGTGCATACACACAGACGCTCTCTCTCACTCACTCTCTCACTCTCTCTCTCTTCAGCTTTATCATTGTATCTCCCTCCCCCCTCCCACTCATCCCCACCCCCGTCCCTCCACACACACACACACACAAAGACCCGCGAGCTCAGTGTACACACGGTCTCACATCACCCTGTGCCGCTGTGTGTACTCATTGGACTGCGTGATCGATCGCCGATCCTCGCTCTGCAGTGACACATCTCCCCCGGTCTCCCCCATTTTTTGTTTTTTCTTGTCTCTCTCACTCACTCTCTCTCTCTGTGCGTTCTGTGAAGGCCTGACGCGCCACGTCTCTGAGATCCATTACACCTCAGTACACGTCCCCTCCTCTCCCACTGCCTGCCACTCCTGCGCACACAGACGAACTCACACAGCGACAGACGTGTGTGCGTGTGTGTATATCGGCCGAGTGCACCTCCGCGTGCGTGCCGCATCAGCCTCAGCGTCGCCCATGACGCCTCTCGTGCCAGCCACGCGGTCCACCGCAGCACGGATGGGTCGTCGGTCGTCGTCGTCGTCGCCGTGCCACCGCGCCATCTCATCTCTACTACTACTGGGAGTGGTCGTGGCTGTCGCTGCTCTCTCAGCGCTGGCGACACCGGCCGCCGCCGCCGCCGCGAGCACGAGCGCCACTGCAGCGCGCTTTCCAAGGACGACGCTCGCCTCTCCCGAGTGCGCTGGCTACGCTGCGTACTTCCCTTATGCACAGACGTCGAGGCGGTGCCCCATCCGCGACATGTGCGTCACCCGCACGCACTGCTGCGCATCACCATCCGTGACGGACCTCAGCACGTGTCTCGACATCACCTCCTTCCAGTGCGACGTCGCCGCCGTCTGCGCCAACTACACGAGCAGCAGCAGCAGCAGCAGCAGCAGCTTGGCGGCCGCACCTTGGTATCCACAGACGCATGACTTCGGCGCGTCGCTGACCTGCTGCAGGGACGTGCCGTCCACGACGCAGGCGCCGGCGCGGCCGCCGCTGGATGGCTGGAGCGCAGCGGCGGACAGCCGCAGCAGCGGTGACGGGGAGGAGTTGACGCCGGCGGCGACGTGCGCGGCGGAGACCGCGACCGCCTGCCCGGTAGTAATGCAGTTCGCCCCACTCATCCGCGCCTTCTGCAACAGCGCCATCCCCGCCACCTACTCGGACGCGTTCCTGAATGCAAACGCGGCGCACCTGTGCTGCGAGTACGCCGCCGGCCCGGGCGGCAACCGGACGGCCGCCGGCGTCGGCAAGGCGGCGTGCGGCGCCAGCCTGTTGGATCTGCCGCCGACCGGGCTCTACCACTGCGCCTTCGATCTGCGCGGCTCGAGCAAGGTCTGCTGCAACGGACGCATCGACGATGATGGGAGCGGTGCCCCGGCGCAGTCCAACTCCGACGACGCGCCACGCGTCTTCACCTACGTGAGCGCCGAGTGTCTCTTTGATCCTGACCAGCAGGGGAACGGCGCAGAGTCGCCGGCGGCGTCGCGGAGGTCGCTGCTGACGGTGGTGGTGATGGCCACTGTGGCGGTGTACGCGTGTCTGTGAAGAGGGGAGGAGGCGCACGCACGCACACACACGCGTCTGCCTCGCCGCTGCGCTGCCGGCGCGGCCTCTCTGTCTTCTGCCTTTCCATGTCATCTATTTCCTCTTCCTTCCTCTTCATCTCTCGTGACTCACTCACTCGACCTCCGAGCGTGCCACCGTGTTCATCAGCGTGTTTGTGTTTATGTGTCTGTGTGCGTGGGCATGTCTCTATGTGTGTGTGTGTCTGTGTGTGTCTGTGTATGTCTCTCTCTCTCTTTCTCTCTTCCATTCTCTCTGCGGCTGCTGTGAACGCACCCGTATGTGTGTGTGTGTGTGTCCGTCTGTGTGCACATACCAACTCACCTCCACCTCCACCTCCACCTCCACTCACCCCTCTCCGCTGATCTGTCTCGATCGTCGGTGGTGTTCTCTCATCCTCTTCGTTTTTTTTTTTTTTTGTTTTTTTGACAGACTGTGTGACTGTGTGTCTGTGTGACTGTGTGACTGTGTGTGTGTCTGTGTCACTGTGACTGTGTGTGTCTGTGTCAATGATGTACAGGTGCCACGTTCAACGTCAGTTCCCGACTCACACCTCCCCCCCCCTTTATCTCATCCTGCCATCTCACATGGTCAGCTGATGTGCGTCTGTCTGAGCATATGTGTGTGTGTGTGTGTGTGTGTGTGTAAAGAAGAGAAACGACGCCGCAAGGCGGGGGGGAGAGCGAGTTGAGGAACAGGTGTGCGACGGGCAGTGGAACTTTGGAAGTGAAGCTCTCTCCGGCAACTCTACTCCGGAGCAGGAGCAGTTGAAGTCGTTATGGTAGTCTGTGGATGTCGACACAACCGCCTCCCAGCGAGAGGCGTGTGCGAGTGAGTACGTGTGTGTGCATGTGTCCGTGTGAGTGTGTGTGTGTCCTCTTGCGGTGTGCACCCAATGTCCATTTCATGGAGCAGTCCGTGTTGCACATGCACGTGTGCTTCTCCCAACACACACACACGCACACACACCGGTCTCTTCCTCTCTCACTCACTCACTCACTCACCCTCTCTCACACTCCTTCGCCACCCGGCACACAACACACACACACATACTCACATACACGCATACACACGTGTCTCTGCCTCTCTCCCTTCAAGTCCCCCCCCCCCCCCAAGAGAGACGGACCCATCACAACATCATCAGCACCATCCCCTTCCTCTCATTCTCTCTCTCTCTCCCACCTTGACACAGGCGCCTCGCTGTCAAGGTCCGCCGCAGAGGCGTGAGAGTAGTGTGTGTGTGTGTGTGTGTGTGTGTGTGTGTGTGTACCTGGAAGGGCAGCTCGGCGCGATGCACACCATGCGGCAGCGCTCCTGCGACATCGTCGCCTCCGCCGTCTCTGCCTTCCTCGTGATGGCGCTCCTCACCGCCGCCACCACCATCATGCGCGATGTCCTGCTGCGCCCCCGCCCGGTCGTCCACGACGTGCGCGTGTCCAGCATGTCGCCGCTATATCAAGTGCGAGCCCCAACACTGCTGTCGCTCAGCAACCCCGACGCGGCGCTCTACTATCTGCCGGGAGGTAGCGGCGACGGCGACGGCGGCGACAACGCCAGCGCGGCGACGCCGCGACTTCCCGCAAACATCGTCCGCGTCAACCTGCACGACGCCCCCGAGGACAGCGAGGAAGATCGCAAGCGCAAGGCGTGGCAGCGGCAGCAGCTGCCCGACGGCCACGACTATGGGATCCGCTCCACCAACCGCGTGGTGCTGTACCTCTCCGGCGTCGTCGACTTCGCCCCGTGTTGGGACTGGAACACCAAGGCCATCTACGTCGCCTTCATCGCACGCTTCCACTCCGCCACGACGTCGCAGAATGATGTCGTGCTGCTCGACGCGGTGCTGCGCCCGGTGACCCTGACGTCGTCGATGGCGCGGTTGGTGGCGCGGCGTCGCCAGGCGCGCACCGCCGCGCCGGCAACCGCGGCCGTGTCCAACGGCGCCGCCGCCGCGCTGACGGAGGCGGAGCAGCAGCAGCTGGCCGACTTCGAGATGACGCTGCGCAACCGCGAGCACGACCACCCGTCGGTCTCCATCGACCACATCGAGAAGCGGCTCGTGCTGCGCGACTCCTTCAAGTACTTCGTGAACGCCTTCGACGACACCTCCCTCGAGGGCAACACGGTGGAGGTCATTCTTCGCTATCAGGTGATGAGCTACTCCGGCTGGGCCCCCGTGCGAGAGGACGTGCTGGGTCACCAGGTGCAAGCAAGCATGCCTGCGACCGCCGTGCCATGGCAGCCGCAGCAGCCCCAACACGCACGGACGCGGCGGTGAGGACGACCATGACCCAAGTGACAGCAGTGACACAAGTTGTAGCGCACGCGCGCACCTAAGGAGCGTGTTTGCGTGACAGTGTGACGGTGTGTGTGTGTGTGTCTGTCTGTCTGTCTGTCTGTCTGTCTGCATGGCATCTCTCTCTCTCTCCTGGGCAGTAAACTCACTCCTGTCTCATCGTGTTCACGCACACAAACACACACACGCGCGTGGATACACCACTACCGCCTTCGCTCTCCGTTAACAGGTGACCACGTCTGCATTTATGTGTGTATGTGTGTGTGTGTGTGTGTGTGTGTGTGCATGTGTGCAAGAGACGTGCACAGAGAGGTCGTCGCGCCGCCATCGCTCTACCGCCCTCCCCCGTCCCCCGCCTCTCCTGTCATCTCCCCAGAGCACCACCTCACGCCAGACGGACACGCTGCGTGTACAACCATCACACACAAACACACAAACACACAACAACAACAACAACAACAACAGAAACATGCCGCCGAAGAAGAACGCCTTTGTGTACTCCATCGATCCGGAGTTGTACGCGCGCACACGCGCGCCGGCCAGCACCATTGCGATGGGGATGAAGAGCTCACAGGCGTCGTCGCTGTGCTGGGCGGCGCAAGTACGACGTGAGGAGCACCTGTGCGACCAGTGGAAGACCACCTACGACCTCGAGCATCGTCTCGAGACACGCTCCACGGACGCGGTCGAGCGCACGCGCGCGCGGGATGCCGCGCGGCATGACGCGTACCTGAGCTCCGAGCTGAACCCGGAGGTGTACGCGATCCTGTACAAGAAGGCACCACTCACATCCACAGTCCCCGACGCCGCCACGACAGCAGCAGCAGCGTCGTCGTCGTCGGCAGCAGCTGGAGCTCCGGCTGGCGCGGGCACCGCAGGCGCGACGGCGGCAGAGACGGCGGCGGTGACCGAGACCAGCGGCGCACCCGCGGACAGCGCCTTCGCCGCCTCAACGCGCTCGACCACGCAGGCGTACCTGCAAGCTCGCTGCAGCCGGCGCACGCTGCAGCAGCGCTTCCCCGACGGCCCCGCCACGGCGGCGCAGGCGGTGGGGTGGGCGGCCGGCAGCAGCAGCAGCGGCAGCGACAGCGCCTCGGCGCTCGCAGCATCCTCGGCGCCGTACCGGCAAGTGCGCCGCCGTCAGATGGGTGCCTACCGCAAGCCCGAGGATGAAGAACACGCACTGCTGTGCGGGTACGACTACACACCCAAGTAGGCAACGAGAGAGAGTGTGTGGGCGTGTGTGTGTGTCTGTCTGTGTGTATGTGAATATGTGTCTGTCTGTGTCTGTGTGTGTCTGCGGTCTGGCGGGCCGAACTCGCCTCTGATGTGTCACTTAGCTCTCGGCACACTGTGCTCTCCTTCCTCCCCGATGTGCTGCGAGTCTCAGCACTCACTCTCTCACCCGTGTACCACTTTTTTTTTACAATGTTTAAAAAAAAGTGTGTTTGTTGGTGGCCAACGTCGTCTGGTGTTGGACGAGCGGAGCGGGTGATCCGTCTCCGGTCTGCCACCCTCCGCCACATCCTCCTCTGGCACGCATCTCTCTCACACATACACACATACACTTGCACCCGCTCTTCGTCCTCTCTGCTGCTGCTGATGTTTACATCCCTTGTGGCGCCTCCACTTGCACGTGTACTATCCCACACCCAAACACACACGCACGCGCACGCGATCAGTGGTGTGCGTGTGCGTGTGCCTGTGACACTCTCTTCCCTCCCCCCTCTCATTGCCACAACAGCGGTGAGTGGACGCGCGCGCTCGCTCACGCACTCACAGGCTCTTCGCACGCCTCGTCGGAGGTCCTCACACCCGCGACGGCGGGCGGCAGATACACCAAGCGAGGGAGAAGGTGAGTGGGAGGGAGGGACGGGGGCCAACGCTCGCACCTCTCAGTCGCAGCAGCACGCGGTGGTGGTGGTCGTGAGGTGGCAGGAAAGGCAGACGGCCACCCCGCCACACACGTTCATCCCGCTCGTGTGTCTGTGTCGTTTGTACCTGTACATATATGTGATACCATCAGCTCTCGCGACACTCAAGCTGACACATCAACGCACGCACTCTCTACATCTCATAGATACAAACCTGTACATCTGCACGTGCACGCCGCCGCTTCTTTCATGCTCAGCGCCATCAAAGATCGTCTGAGCCGGCAGAGGCGCTCACCGACGTCGCGCACAGCATCGCCAGCAGCCGGCAGCGCAGTCTCCAGCGCCGACACGCCTCCGAGAGCGAGCAGCGCAGCGCAGCGCCGTCGCACGTCCACCGGGGCCGCCGCCGCGCGGCCACAGAGCGCGGGGCTGAACACGAGCGCGCCGGGGAGTCCCACCACTTCCAGCACCAGCGGCGGCAGCGCTGCAGAGTCGCGCAAGCACCGCAGCAGCACCCGCGTACGCGAGGTCAGACGCGCAGCGATGTGGCCGTCGTCCAACAATCTACGCGAGAGTCGGCCAGAGGTGTTGCCCGACGACCGCAGCGGCGCAGAGCCGAGTAGCCAACCTCTACCGCGGCAGCAGCAGCAGCAGCAGCGCAGCGGTGGAGGGCGCCGCCAGGTCGAGGACCTCCTCGCCCACTACCCCGCCGCCAGCCCTTCCACGCCGGTCCTGCATCCGTGGCCGCAGAGTCCCGTCGATGACGCGCCGCAGCGCACTCCGCACAGCGCGGTGGAGGAGACGCTCGTCTCGCACCGGCGCCGCCGCTCCCACGCCGGACAAGCGCGCTCCTCTCGCAGCAGCCGAGGCGGCCGGGAGGCAGACGGCGACGCAGGCGCGACACCCGCCGCGGCTCCCACACGCCCCGCGCCACGTCGTCACCGTAGACATGGCGAGAGGGGCACTGGCGGGGTGGTGTGCAGCAGCAGCAGCAGCAGCACCTCCTCGTCCTCCAATGCATGGACAGGCAGCCCACCAACACGTGCTTCGCAGCATCAGCCACGGCGCCGCAAGACACCGCTCGCACGCGATGCCGCTCATGAGGCCGCGCAGGACAGCGGGGACGGCTACGCTGAGGGAGTCCGCGGCCACCCCGCGGCAGCAGCAGCAGCAGCAGCGGCGGCGGCTCCTCCTCCTCAGCAGAGCCGGCACGCGCACCGCGACACATCAGCCGACCCGCCGCGTGCAGCGAGGTCACTCGTGCGATCCGCCGCTCCTCCACGAGCGCCATACCGCGCCGCCGAGGACTCTCCTCAGGTCGCGGAGAGAGTACACGGCGCGCCGGTGTCGAGGCGGTCGCCGAGTGCGCCGTCGGAGGCGTCCATGGCGAGCACCGCCGCCGCCGGCGCCGCCCTGCAGCGCGAGCACGGCCCCAGCCCCGGCACCCGCCCGTTGCAGGTGGCGTGGACCGCGTACCTGCAGCGCAGGGGCCACCTCTCCACCCCAGAGCGCGACGACGGCAGCGGCGCCTCTCAGCCGTCTCCAGACACGGCGACCACCGCACTGGGGATTCCATCGATGAGCGCGGCGGACGCGGCGAAGGAACTGCTGCTCCTCCGCTTCTCTCTCGTGGTGGCGCACACGCAGCTGTCCGTGGCCGCCGCCGCCAGCGCGGCCACGTCACGGCTCACCCGGGACGTGGTGCACCGCTACGCAGCATGGACGCCGGTGATGGAGGAGCACGCACAGCAGCAGCAGCAGCAGCAGCACCGGCTCGGCAGCCCGCTGGCCGGTCACGCCAGTCGTGAGTCGAGTCTCTGGCCGGCCCTCGAGGCGCGCTTGACCGCCGCGGCGCGTGCAGCCGCCGATGCGGTGCACGATGGCGACGACGGCCGCACCGTGACGCCACTGCCACCACCACCACCACAACCGCTGCTGCTGCGGAGTGGGTCGTCCGCCGCTGCCGCCACCGGCGCCGCCGTCGACGGGCTGCCCGAGCTCTTGTACCCGCCCCAGCACGGCAGTGGCAGAGACGGCGAGGACGACTCCGTGAGCGGGTACCTCTCCGTGTGGTTCAGCAGTGGAGAGAGTCGTGGCGGCGTGCTGGGCACGTGGCGCCGCTGCTTCGTCGTCGCGGACGACCGCGGCGTCGCCGTCTACCCCACATCACGCGACTACGCCGAGCACGCGACCGAGCGCCTGCTCATGGCTGTCCCCTACACGTCCCTCGCCTACCTCATCCCCGACCTCGCCGCAGCCGCAGCGCACGTCAGCGCGGGCGAGTGCGAGCCGCTCGCCGCCGTGCACGCGGCGACGATCGCCACCGTCGCCACGCAGCTCGCTGCAGACGGCGAGGCCCGCGACGGCGACAACAGCGGCACGTGCTTCGGGCTGCTGCACCGCCAGTCGGCCGCGACGGATCAACACGCTGCGGCTGTCGCCGCCACGCGAGGCGGGGCCGTGCAGGGGCGGCAGCCACGGCTCTCCTTCGCTCCGTGGCGGGTGAGAGACGGCGACAGTGCAGAGTACCGCGACCGGCCGCACGCGCCGCTGCTGCTGCGCACGCGCACCCGTGTGGCGCATGCAGAGTGGGTCCACTTCTTCGCCTCTGCTTTCAACGAAGGTCTTTATGAGCTTCTGTTTCCCATCACCGCGGCAGCGCGGACGACGCGCGCGGCCGACGGGAGTGCGCGGCGGCGCCAACAACGCGGTCATCGGCATCGCCGCAGCGTCGGCGCACAGCCGCAGCGAGGTCATGGACGTCGCGAGCCGCGCCACCGTCGCCGCGGTGCCAGTCCCGACCACCCAGCGCGGCCGTCCCCCTCCTCCGCCAACACCAACACCAACACCAACACCTCCTCCTCGTCCTCCTCGTCATCCACGCAGGCGGGGGACTCGTACGTTGGGCGAGCGGCGCACCCGCGCGAGGGCGGCGACGACGACGACGACGACCACGCGCGTGAGCCCTTCACGGCGGGCGCCGGCGAACGGTGGTGGACGACCATGGCAGCTCTGCGCCGCACCCTCGCGGAGCGGGACCAGCGGCTGCAGGATCAGGCGACGGAGATGGCAGCGTTGACCAAGTCCCTGCGCCAACATTCACAACGCGAGCGCGACCTCGAGGGGGAGCTCTCCAGCGTGCGCACCGCCCTGCGCGACGCCAGCGATCGCATCGCGCGCTGGAGTACTCTCGAGCACTGTCGGCCGCCGGGCACCGGTGGCGCCATCGCCCCAGCAGCGACGCGCCGCAGCGACAGCGACGTCGACGCCAGTCGCACGACCGCGGCGTCGGCATCGCACCGGCGTCACGTGTTGGACCCGCACGCGTTCGGCAAGCCCGCAACGCCGTCGCACGAGTCGAACACCATCCTCTCCCTCGAGGCGCAGCTCAGCGCACTTGAACGACATCACGCGGCGGACACGGCGGCGTGGCAGGCGGAGAGGACGGCGCTCCATCAACGCTGCCGCACCGCAGAGGAGCAGCTCCACCTCCTCCAACACCGCCGTGAGGGCAGCAGCGGCGGCGACAACTCGCGTCGCGCACTCGCACGTCAGGTGGTGCATGACTTGGATGACTACCATCGAGAGATGCGCAGCGGCGCACAAGCGTGCGTGGCGGCGATGAAGGCGGAGCGTGCGCGAAGCACCAGCAACAGCAACAGCAGCGGCGGCGGCGGCGGCAGTGATAGTGTGGCGCTGGCGCTGACAAACACTCCGCCTCGAGGGCGGGCGGTGACACCGGCGGCAGCGGACACGCGTGATGGCGCCTTCGCCTCCTTGCTCCTCCGCTTCGACCCTGAGCCACGCCGCAGGACCACAACACGCGCCGGCGCCGTCGGGGCCTGCGTCGACGGAGAGCTCGTTGTGGACGAGGCACAGGCGCGGTTGCTCTTCAGCGGTCCGACAGCAGGGCAGCGGGGGCGGCGCTGGGAGCTGCGGCACCACGACACCGACGCCATGCTGCGCGTGGAGCTGGAGCTCGTGTCGCAGGCCCGCGGCGACAGCCGTCGTGGGGCAACGCGGTCCCCGTCGGCGGCACCGCGCCCAAGCGGCGCCTCCCCGCCGTCTCCGCCATCACCGCCGCCGTCGTGGTCGATGCACGCGTACGACCAGAAGCACTCGCACCACTACCAGCACCACTCCGTCTCCACCGCGGCAGTGCCGCGCGACACGCTGTCGCCACTGCCGCGAATGCACTTGACGTCTGTGCTCCGCAAGGCGAGTGTGGAGCCGCGGCCAACGCGAGCGTCGCTGCTGCGGCAGTCAGCCATCGAAGAGCAGATCCACTCACGCGACGCCAAAGAAGATGGCGGCGGCGTCTTCCTCTGAGAGCACACGCGAGTGTGTGAGTCAGAGAGAGAGAGAGTAAGAGAGGTGGCCTCGGTGTCGTGTGTGTGTCTCTGTGTGGCAGAGCAGCTTCTCTCTTTTGTTTTTGTTTTTTGTTTTTTTTGCTTCTCGAGAGCTCCACGGCAGACGTGCTCGCGTGTCAGCATGCGCAACGTCAAGAAGGAAAGGAAACATGTGTGCTCACATGCGCTAGTACGCCGGCTGTGCAACGTCTGCGGTGCTTTCTCGTCTGTGTGGGTGTTGTGTGTCTGTGTGTATGTGTGGGGAGGGAGGGAGGGTGTGTGTCTCGCTCTCCCCCGCTCACTCACTGCCTCTCTCTCCACCTCTCTCATATGTCGTTTTGAATTTCTCTCGTTGGACTGCTGCACTCCGCCAACTCCCTGCGCTGATCGCCCCCCTATCGACACACACACACACACACACACACACACACACACACTCACACAGATATACATCAGCATCCACAGGCGGCTGCACTGCACGACTACCACTGTTGTCTTTTTTTTTTTTTTATCCCTTCTCCGTTTAGGCGCGTCGCCTCTGCCGTCCCTGCGGTGACACTTCGCTATCCTCGTTGTTTGTGTTTGCTTCCTCATCTTCATCTCGTTGCTGTTCTCCTCCACACACCCTCCCCTTGGTGGCTGTGGTTGTGCTTGTGCTTGTTCGCTGTTGCACCTACTGTGCCTTCATACAGCGCTGTCATCCTCTCTCTGAGTGTGTGTGTGTGTGTGTACGTGTCGTCCAACTACTGGCTCTGTCCCGTGCAGAAGGACACACACACACACACACACACACACACACACACACACACACACACACCTTCTCCTTCTCCTCTCTCTCTTCACAATGCCGCTCGTGCAAGTCGTTCAGTTCCTGACCGTAGAAGGGAAAGTCCAGATCGACATCACCAACACCAGCGGCCGTGCAGCGCGTGCGCCAGACCCGGCGCTACACTCACGGACCAACACCAGCTTCGGCCCCGAAGACCCATCTCCTCAGCAGCAGCAGCAGCAGCAGCGCCCCGATGATCTCCTCGATCGCGACGAGCCGTGCTCCCTCATCGTTTCACTTCGGGCGTCGCACCCGCAGTTCTTCTACTATCGCGGGCCGCAGCAGAAGCCGTACGCCCCTGCCATCACCGTCACCTCGCCGCTGCGGGCGCCGGCTGGCCATGCCGGCGCCACAGTCGCAGGCGGGGACGCGGGCCACCTCGACGCCCACAAGCACCAACGCGGGCCCTCAACGCTGTGGGGACAGGAGGTGGTCGACCCCACCATCGAAGATGTCGCGCGTCAGTCGTGGAGAGACTACGGCTTCCTGCCGCTCGCCGACGCCGCGGCGCTGCGAGGCACCGCCAACACGAGGACCTCCGCGGCGGCGCACCGCCACAACGCCGTCGGCCACAGCGACGCTGACGGCGGCGATGATCGGCCGCTGTTGGTGCGGGAGGCGCTGGCGGACTGCGTTCTGCTTCCCGGCGAACGACGCACCTTCCTGCTGGAGGTGGACACCCCGGCGGTGCTGGCGCGGTTGACGGCGCCTCTGTCTCAGCAGCGGTCGCGGCCGTCCGGGGCGTCGCCGTCGCGTGGGGTGAGTGACCTTCGCACCGGCGCGCTCTCCGCGCGGTCGCAGCTCAGCCGCCACCCTACCACATCCGCGGCAGCGGCGGGGAGGCGGCGGGGGAGCAGCAGCAGCGGCGGCAACAGCGGCAGCCATCAAGATGACACGATCGTGTCCTTCAGTGAACGAACGCGCGGCGTCACGGACGTCTTCCACCCGGATGTACACGAGAGCCGCAGCACCGGCCGACCCAGTCCGGCGCTGTCGACCACCGTCAGCCCCGCCGACAAGCGAGGTCTCAACTCGCGCGCTGGTCGCCGTTCCGGTGACGCTCTGCGCAGCGGCAGCAGGAACAGCAGCGACATCAGCAGCGGCGGCAGCGACGTGGGCACTGGCGCCGACACGTCTACGTATCCACGGCGATGGTCGCTGCCCTTCACCGCGGACGGGCAGGACGGTGCGCACAAGGACAGACGTGAGGCAGGTCGGTCGCCGGCGGGCAACACGCGCCGCACACGACTGTGGACAGACTGGGAAGGAAGAGACACGGCGGGCTTCGACGATGATGACGACGACGACAGACCCGCGCCGTCGCGGCAGCCGCTGAGCATCGTGCGAGACAGCACCTCGACGCGTGGCTCGCTGGAGGCCCCACGCCCCTCCATCACCGCTGCCGCCGCACCAGCAGCACTTGGTGCAGGAGGGGCGCCGATGCAGCGGGCCGGCGGCCGCGAGTCACGCGTCAGCAGCCACGACTACACCGTCCCCACCTCCACCAGCTCCACGGCGGACAGCACCCCGCTCGCTGCGCGTGGTGCGAGGGCGGGCGGAGACGGGCAGGACGGGCACGGCACGCCAGGGTGGTCGTCGCCGACGTCCGCGCCGCAGCGCATTATGTTCTACGTGTACTTCGCACCGCTGGGAGACGAGGACAAGTGCGTCAATGCGGCGCGCAAGTGGCTGCAGAAGGAGCGGCACGCCTATCACGTCTGGCTCGATAGCATGGTGCGCACTGTCGTCGATCTGGAGAGGAAGCGGGAGCGCGGGTGGGTGCGGCGAGGCAACAACACCGTCGCTTCGCCCGACCCGCCGCTCGGTGCCCGTCGCGTGCTGCCGCCGGTGCTGGGGGAGCTGGTGCGCTGGCGCGGCGACGGCGGCGACAGCGGGGCCGCCGCGGACGCCATGACGCCGTCACCCACCACCGCGGCGGCCTTCCATCTCTACTACCGCGCCATCCAGCCTCTCAACGTCGTGCGCCGCTCTCTCTCGCGCCTCAGCGCCGTCAACGGCGCCCGCGAGGCGGAGAGTCGCAGCGGTAGGGAGAGGGAGGCGGCGGTGGTGGAGCCGCCGCCGTCCTTCGCCATGACGCGGCGCAACCGGGTCAGCAAGAAGGCGCGCAAGATGTTCAACGACGTGCGGCACGGTGCCGGGACGGTGGTGCTGCCCATGCGAGTGCACCCGCAGTCCGCCACCAACACCGTCACAGCCGGCGGCCGGGCGGCGGCGACGTCGGCAGCGATCCGCGGCTCTGCCGCAGGCTCGTCGCTGTTCGACCGCGCCAACGCGCCGCCGTCGTCGTCCGCCGGTGCCTCCGCTGCCGCGAGCGTCCACCCGCCCAGTCACTCCCCGCACGTGTCGGAGCCGCAACGCGGCGCGGAGGCGGCGTCGGCGGCAGCAGCAGCAGCGGCGCAACAGCAGCGGACGTGCAGCCTCGAGCCATCCTTCGAGTGGGCCGGCGACGAACGCGGTCACAGCACGCCCACCAGCGAGAGCCGCGGTGGCGCCGACCCGGGTCGTGCGCGGCAGCGGTTGAAGTCTGGACGCGGTCTCGCACTGCTGGAGGACTCCGTCTCCAGTCCGCCAACGCCGTCGCGCAACTCTCTCGTCGACGGCGCCGCCGCCGCGCCGCTGCTGCGGAGCGACGCGCGCGGCACGTCGTCGGAGTCGTACCTGACCCGCCATCTCCCGAGCAGCGCCGGCAAGGCGCGCCGCACCGAGACGCTTGACCCCGCCGCTGCCGAGAGGGCCGCGATCGGCATGTCCGCGTCCAGCGCGTCGTCCGTCCTCGGCCACTACCACAGCAGCTTCCGCGAGCGCAGCGACTCGCCGGTGCGGTCGAGACCAGGCCTGACAGCGTTCCTCGCCGCCACGGACGCGGCCTCGCCAGAGGAGCCGCCGCTGTTCAGCAGCAGCAGCGGTGGTGCGATGGGCAGTCGTGGCGCAGCGAGGCACAGCTCGGTGCTGCTCGGCGGGAGCGCCTCGTCGAACCTGCCCGCCGCTCTCTCCCCAGACGATGCGGCTGGCGCCGCGACCACCGCCGCTGCCGCGGTGCCCCCGCCGGCGGCAGCGGCGGTGCGCTCGGAGAGTCTCAGTGATGGCGCCGCCGGCAGCTTCGTGGCGCAGCTCCTCCAGTCCTTCTGTGCCCGCCGCAGCGGCAGCGGCAGCGCTGCTGACGAGGACGGCAGCGCCTCCCCGCACGTGCGCGACATCTCCTCTGCGCCGCCGCAGGCGCTGACGTACCGCCGCCGCCACACCATCTCCGGCCCGACGATGATGAACCACAGTTTCTTCCGCCACGTCGTCCCCTCCTCCTCCTCCGCCACGAACGGCAGCGGCAGCTTCGCGGCGCGTGGTCAGGAGAATTTGATGTGGATCGCAGATCAATCGCGGGTGGCGGGCGGGCAGGTGAAGGTGGCGGCGCGGCAGCTCTCGGCGACGGCGGCCGTGGCCTACACGACGGCGAGTGACCTCGTGCAGCAGCACGGCCCGTCCGCGGTGGGCGGTCTCGCCAGCGCCGTCAACCTGTTGAAGGATGTCGTCTTCACTCGCGACAATGTCCAGATGCTGCAGGCGGTCGTGACGCCGATGGTGATGGTGTGCTCCGTGGTCGTCATCCTCTATCTACTTCTCGCCCGCGGCGGCGGCGACACGTTCGCTACGTTGGATGGTGGCGGCCTGTAGACACATGTGCTGCCTCGTCTGTGCGTGTGTGTGTGTGTATCTTTGTCTTGTAGAGGGACACTGACGCGGACTCTTACACTGCACAGGGAGCGTGCAGGGTAGACAGTCTCGTCTCTGCGTCGGTGTATCTGTCTGTCTGTCTGTCTGTGTGTGTGTGTATCGTGTCGAGAGCACGCGCAAGTCATTTCATACTCTTCTTTGCTCTCCTTCGTTATTGCATGTAGCAGGTGCGCCAGCGTCTCACTGTCTATGTCCATGTGTGTGTGTGTGTGTGTGTGTGTGTGTGGTCTACGTTGGAGCTCCGCCGTTGACGATCATCGCTCTATGATTTCATCTCGTCCACACAACCGCAGACACACACACACACACACACACACACGCACACACGATTGGGTCGCGCACGCTCAGTGGGAGAGGCCGCGCGTGTGGAAAACGCGAACATGCATGCGCCAACATCTCACGTGCCACCATCCTTCATGTCTCCCGACCTTCCCTTCACTCCTCCCTCTGTTTGATCCGTTGCACTTTGTATGTGTGTGTGTGTAACGACTACACCACACACACACACACACACACACACACACGCACACACGCGAAGTTCTCTTTTACTCGTCTCCTCTCCCCCCATCAGTACATTTGTCCCTCACTCACCCCGTGGCATCATCGACTCCCCCCCCCCCTTTGCCTCCGCCTCCGCCTCTCTCTTTTTTTCCAAAAGTAAGCACACGTCCACGCACACGCACACACGCAACACACAGTCGTGTTGCACGTGCGCTGATCTGTATCTTCTCTCATCGCCTCTCCTCTTCTTCTTGGTCACCCCACGTATACACGACGGCTGACCGCGGCTGCTCTTCCCAGTCGCTCTCCCTCTCTCTCTCTCTCCAAGTGCGCAACACCGTCGTACACACACACACACACACACATCTCTTCGTGTGCGTCCGCGTCTCTCTCTTTCTGTGTGAGTGTGTGCGTGTGTGTCTATCTTCTCCGGCTCTCTCTCTCTCCCTCTGTAGATCTATCCCGAGGGGGAACATACAGGGTAAGCACGCTCTATACTCCGACCAACTCGCATTCCCACACACACACACACACACACACACATCACACACATACACATACACACACGCGCCCTCCTGCCTCCCTCGGCATCGCTGCCACCGCCATGACCTCACTGGACGCGTGCCGCGAGCAGTACGAGAAGGATCTGGCCAACCAGACGCACTGCAGCGTGCTGGAGCAGCTCACCGCGGAGCACAAGGCTGCGAACCGCAAGGTGTTCGAGCAACTCCTGCGCTATCAGCAGGAGATCAACGCCAAGGGCACACTCCCCTACCAGCCGGATCCCACCGAGGAGCAGAAGAAGAAGTCGAAGGACACCACACCGGTGTACCCGGAGAACATCACGGTGCGCGACCCGCGTCAGCTGAAGCAGATCCTACCCATCCCGGACGTGCACAAGCTCTCCGACTGCGATGTGATCTACCGCTTCTTGATTGGGCGGCGGATGGATGTCCAACTCACGACGACGGATGTGCTGCACTACATCGCCTTTCGCGAGAAGTACAGCCTCGACACGATCCTGTGGGACCGCGAGGTGGAGGCGACGTTCAACGGCCTCGACGGCGAGGAGCTCGTGCAGCAGGTGATGGCGGAGATGAAGAAGAGCAACGCAACGTCCGCGGCGAAGGTGAAGATCACGCGCCCGCTTCTGCAGGCGGGCTGGGCGGCGTGGAACTGCGGCGTGGACAAGCGCGGCCATGTCGTCTTCTACCAACGACCCAACCCGAAGGAGCTCGCGATGCTGGAGAAGCGGTGGCCGTACGTGGAGGGCAACTACGACTGCCGCAACCCAGACTTCCACTCCGTCACCGCCCCCTACAGCAACCTGCTCGCACGCGTCTACTTGCGCGTGATGGAGAAGGGCCGCCGCATCTCCCGTCTCCTCAATTTCAACCAGCAGCACATCATCCGCGAGGGGCTGCACGTGAAGACCAGTGTGACGCCGACCTCGGCGGACACCTTCATGGACAACGGCGGCGGCGCCACGTGCCTGGTGGATGTGGGGTGTGTGAAGGTGTCCCACCTCACCTCTAGCAAGTGCAAGAAGGCCTTCAAACTCTTCCGCATCCTGTCCATGATGGGACAGAGCTTCTACCCGGAGAACATGACGCGCATGATCGTCGTGAACGGCGGCTTCGTCTTCAACATGCTCTTCAAGCTCGTCCGGCCGTGGCTGGACCCCCAGACGCAGAAGAAGATCGTGCTGCTCTCCGCCACGAACAAAGCGAGCCTCGACGAGCTCAGCAGCGACTCCAGCCACACCTCTCCCAACCACGCCGCCCACAACAGCGACGACAGCGATGACGACGCCGCGTCGAGCACCCCTGCCGGCACCGAGGCGGACAAGGCGAACTTCGCCCTTCGCGAAGCGCTCGCGGAGTACATCCACGAAGACTTCATACCATCGTGGTACGGCGGTCGGCTGCCCGTCGTTGACTCCCCGCTCTTCTACGGTGGAGCGCCTCCCAAGAGCTTGGTGTCCAACCCCCACTACGTCGCCGCCTGCGAGCGGCTGCGCGCGCGTGTGTTGCCGGAGCTGCTGCCAGACTCGTTCATCCTATCTAACGCCGAAGAGGGTGAGCCAGTGAGCAAGGAGGAGTGGAAGTCCTTCTGCGAACACTCGCACGCCATCCTCTTCCGCAAGTAAGCCCACGCTCTCTCTCTCTCCTCCTCCTCTCCCACTTGTACGCAGCGCACATAGCCTGTCGCACTCTCACCCTCATGGTCGATCAGTGGCGGAGCGGAGAGGTAGAGAGAGGTGCTCTGGTGATGAGAGAGATATGGGTGGAAGCTTGCGTGTCTGTTGGTGTATGTATGTGTGTGTTTGTGTGTGTTTGTGTGTGTGTGCGTGCAACAATGGCATTGGGTGCCTGGGCTCTTCATGGACACAGCCGCAACATACACATGCACATGTAGACACGCCCCCTCTGTCTCTCTCTCTCTGTGTTGTGACGTGCGTTTGACGCCGCTCGCAACACGTCTACACACACACACACACGCACAGACTGACACGCACGCACGCGTCAGAGTGCGTTCTTGATGTCTAGTGTCGTCATTGCGTCGATTCTTCTTCTTTTGCTTTGTTCCCCCCCCCCCCCCCTTCCTCTCTCTCCCCTCTTTTCTTTCTCTGTTGAGCTAATGATCATGTGTCTGGACAACTGTGCGTGTACGAGTGTGCGTCCGTACGTCTGTGTGTGTGTGTGTGTGCTTCAGTGCGTCTGTATGTCTGTCTGTCTGTGTGTGTGTGGGTGGGTGGGAGGAGGGAAGGAACACGATGGCAGGGCAGCGGAGGTGTATCATCTCCCTCTCTCTTTGCGTTGTCGGACTTTCGGCTTCACAAAGACGAACATAAAAAAAAAAAAGAAGACAACGTCGAGACACCGTCGCCTCCCCTCTTCTTCTTCTCCCATCTCACTTCCCTCCTTTTGTGTGTGTGCCCATCACCACCACCACATCCTGATGAACTCCGTCCAGCATCTCCGCCCCCCGCTCTCACCAGCGCGTCACGCCTCGTGACTTCCCTGGCCCCGCCACCGCATGTCCCCCCCCCCCTCCGGACTCCCCGACGTCGCCACCAAACACAGAGAGAGAGAGAGATGCAACAGCAGAGGGGAGAGGGTCGCGGATGTAGGCACACAACGGCTCTCTCTCTGTCTGTCTGTTTGCCTTCGTGAAACCACACACACACACACACACACACACACACACACACACACACACACACACACACACGCGGCCAAAGCAGTTTGTGTTTTCCTGTGTATGTATGTGTGTGTGTGTGTGTGTGTGTGTCCCGCCTCTCGTTGCGTCAGCTCCCCCCAAAAGAGCATCTCCACCCCTGTGCACCTCATCCATTCCCCCTTCCCATCCTCCTCCTCCTCTTCACGGTGTTGCCATCTTGTACTTCGGCATCGCACAATGCACCCACACCTGCTACACGTCTGTGTGTCCAAGTGTGTGTGTGTGCGTGCATTCGTTCTTGACGTGTCTGGTGCAAGCACACACGCCCCTCTCCCCTCCCCTCCACGTCGCGCACTTCCCCCTCCCCCCCAAGGCAGTCTTCCTCCCCGCGCTTCGTATCATGTCGCGCGGCACCGCAGCAGCGGCAGCGGTCACACCGCCGCCACCACCGCCGCCAGAGGAGCCGCTGACGTACCCCATCACCTTCGCCAAGCTTGCAGAGGAGGACGACTTGCAGCAGAAGCAGCAGCAGCAGCAGTCTAGCAGCGCCACGGCGGCTGCGGCACAGACGCTCGCGTCCTCCAGCATGCGGCACATCTCTATCTTCAGCTCGCTGCACTGGCTGCGGCCCATCTATGAACTCGCAGAGTGGATGCCTCCCTCCTCCTCCACCACCACCACCGCGCCACACAGCAACAGAGGCGACCGGCGCGGCCCCGCCGACGCCGCCGCGGTGGAGGTGTCCGCCGACACCGCCCTCGTTCCCTTCGACGACGTCCGTGCGGCGCTGCAGCTGCTTCCGCTCTTCGACAAGTTCTTCGTGGAGGGCAGCAAGATCATCCCGCAGCACACGGAGCTGTACTACTTCATCGAGTCCTTCGCGCTGCCGACGCCCAAGGGGCCGAAGGTGGTGACTCGCTCGAAGGTGGAGGGCGACCACCGCGCCACCCATCAGCCGTCACACGCGCCCGCCACCGCCGGCGCCGCCGGCGCGACGACGAAGACCACCGTGACGAACAGCACCGCCTGCTTCTCGCTGCTCCCAGGGCACAATCAGTTTCTGCTCTACTACGAGGAGCGGGAGAAGCTGCGTCACTGCAACTACCTGCAGCTGGATCGGCTGCGCTTTGCGTGGGTGGCCGTCAAGGAACTGCTGGAGGAGAGCAAAGTCTTTCATCTCCACGACGGCAGCCTCACCGGCTTCGCACGGCGTGATTTGAAGAAGAACAACGCGGCGTCGCCCTTCTGCATCGCCGCGCCGTCCACGCCGGTGGTGGAGAGCAGCAGCCCCAGCGGCGGTGGCGGTGGTGGTGGTGGTGCTTCAAGCAAGGTTGTCGGTCGCGGCGGGGGCAATGCACGCCTGCACCAGGGCACGAGCGGCAACGTCATCACGGGCCCCAGCAAAGATGTCATGGAGGAGAAGAAGCGCGTGCAGCAACTTCGGTTTCTGCGCGAGGAGCTCGAGCAAGAGTGCCAGCGGCGGTGGCCCTACACACCAGTGGCGAAGAGCTGCCTCTTCAGTGTGGAGGAGATGGTGGAGGCGGAGCTGCCCACCGACGCGCTGGAGCAGCTTGGCCTGGTCGGCGCGCACAACCTGAAGAACGCCAAGAGCGGCCAACGTCGCGGCCCCCGCTACTACCTCGCCACGGTGGAGCTGCCGCTGCTGAACAAGAAGGGCGGCGCCGCGCGCTTCAAGGCACCGCGATGGTGGAACAACAGGCGCGATGCCGAGAGCGCCGCGGCAGAGGCCACGCTGCTGGCGCTGCGTAACCTCAAGGCGTAGTACATGCGGTGGAGATCGTGTATGTGTGTATGTGGGGAAATGTGGAGGTGTGGACTGGCGGAGTGTGTGTGTGTGTGTCTGTGCTGGGATGCGGTCCTCTGTTGACCTCTGAACACCGTCTGGATGCATCCTCACTGTCTACTTCGTGGCGTGTGCAGCCTCGGCGGAACAAATTGTGGCGGAGAGAGAGAGAGAGGAAGAGACAGATGATGTGGACTCACCTGCAAGCGTGTTCGCGTGCTGTCGGCTCCCTCCCTTCGCTGTGTAGTGTATCCGTGCCGTGATGGAGGCAGAGGGGCTCTGCGGCTCCTACGCCACCTCTTCCGCGGTGGGTCACGTGCTGCTTCCTCCACCCATGTGCCTCACTCTCGCTTCTCTCTCTATCGCGTGTTCCTACAATCCTTGTCTCCCTCCGCTACATGTACTCGTACAACGTGCGTACACACACACATTCACACCTTCACACATGCAGCCATTGCGGTTGCATACGTAGCGCACACGGTGACACACACACACACTCTCGCACTGTAACAGGATCGCCCCGCCCCCCTCCCGTCACTCTCCCCACCTCTGCACGTCGCTTTACTGTAATTCGTGTAGACGTGCTTTAATCGTGTGCATTTGTGTTCCTACCACACACACACACACACACGCACACACGCTCACCTACCCCCCTTCCTCTCTCTCTCTCTTCGTAGACCCTCATCATCATTGCTGTTGCTGCCACACACACACACACACGTCACGCTGCTCATCGCATTTTTTTTCCAACCCCCCCTCCCCACCACTCCCCACCACTCTTCTACACCCGTCAACTCGACCCGCCCCCATCACCACCACCACCCCATATCTACTGAACGGCTCGCTGCGTCTGGTATCTGCGTACTTCGTGTGTGCGTGTGCGTGTGTGTGTGTGTGTGTGTGTTGAGGTCCTTTCATACTCTCTTTCCACGCAGTCTGCATTGGGGGTGCAATCAGCGCCGCGTGGCCGGCCTCGTCTCTCTCTCTCTCTCCCTTTCTCTCTCATTGCATCTGTTTCCTTGTGTATCAGCGTCGGTGTCGTTGCGTCTGTCTGACTGTGTCTGTCTGTCTGTCTGTCAGTCTGTCTGTGTGTGTGTAGCTCGAGCGACTCTCTGCGCGCTGCGTAAACCTCACATCACACACCACACACCACACATCACACACCACACACACACACAACAAAAAAAAAAAAAACACTTCTCCTCTCTCTCTCTCTTTTTCCGACGTTATTTGTTCCTTACGCTCCCTCACTCTCCTCCTCCTCCTCCGCCCACGCAGACGTGTGGTGCTCGCGAATCCTGTACTACGCGCCAGCTCCTCTTCTCACTGCCCCCCTCCACCTCCCTCCCCTCCCCCCCCCCCCCCCCCCCCCCCCCC
>JAECZO010000167.1:11020-46630 GCA_019188245.1 Novymonas esmeraldas | reverse complement strand
ATCGGGGCGTATCCCCCCCCCCCCCCGAACAGTGCCGTCCGTCGCTTGGCGTAGAAGCGCTCCCCCCTCCTCTTCGGTGTCTCGGCGTGGTCTGTCGCTCCTCCCTGGAAGTCCTCCATGTCTCGGGGAGCAGCGCCAAGTTCTCGGCCGCGAGCTCCTCTGACGGGAACAGTGGGGAGTTCAACTCCACGATAAACCGTCTGTACACGGACACGGTTGTGCCCAACAGACGCGTCACCGAACCGCCAGTTGTGGTAGGTTGCTTGGTCGCATGAAGGAAGCTGCAGCATGATAGCTTCGAGGTGCAGTGCATCGTGTTCGGTGTGTTTTTTTTTTTTTTTTTGGATCACTGAACAGCAGGTGTTCACCCCCACCACGACTTCCAGGGGGGGGGGGGAGGAGGGCGTTCTGCTTGCACTGCGCAATGAACTTCTGGCGGAGTTGCTCTCGCACTGCCGTCGTGTCGTCCTTTGAGCCCAGCGATCGTTTCATTTCTGCCTGGAGGAGGTCGATGCGAGCTGTCACTCGTCGCAACGGTTCGAGGCGACGTTCCGCCTCCGTGTCATTGCGTCTTGGGATGCGTGGATGGCCACGGTCACCCGCCGTGTTGTAAGCCTCCTGCGACATCATCCCTCTCTCTCCTTGAGCGAGTGGAGCTTCTCCACATGTGTCACCAAGTCGGCCATGGCTGTGTTCCTTTGGTGTCGGAGTGCGTGGCGAGGGGGAGGTGGGGGGTGGAGTTGAGGAAGGGCTGTTTGTCGGTGTGGACTGTGTGTGAAAAAACTGAGGAGCAAACGAAGAGGGTCGGGAGGCTTGAGGGCTTCACCGCTGTACTGTTCGATAGAACGAGAGAGATTCAAAAAAAGGGGTGGAGTGGAGTAGATGTGTGATCGGTGTGGGTCGCGATCTCCCCCATGCTCCGTGTAGGGTCATGTCTCCCCCCTCCTCTCTCATCTCTCTCTGTGTTTGTATCTCTGCACGTTTGCATTCGTTTGTTTTTTGTTGTTGTTGTTGAGCTTTTCCGCGACACGCTCTCACCGTCGACGGTTGCGCCTCGGATGCCACCAACATCACATGATGTGTGTGTGTGTGTGTGTGTGTATGTGTGTGTGTGTGTGTGAGAGAGTACAAGTGGAGGAGTGGTAGGCGGAGTCTTGTGAGACCACGTCGGAGGGGTAGTGCTGCACCGACGCATGTGACGGTGGCGCTCATCACGTTCATCGGCTCCGATGTGCACGCAAAGTTATGCTGTGCACACACAGTGTACACACTTAAAGCGTGCGTGTGTGTATGCAAGTGTGTGTGTGTGTGTGTTGTGAGACTGTGTGTGTGTAGGTGTGTGACAGAGAGGAAGACAGGGATGGCGGGAGGGAGGGCTTGGTCGGACCAACACCAGCGGGTCCGCTGTGACGGAGGCGTCGCAGCGCCACCGCACACACACACACACACACACACACACCTACACTGATACACGATCCCTCTGACACGTTAGCAACGCAGGCCCCCAGCACGACGGCACCGTCCATCAGCTCCGTCGGCGGACGACGTGCACAGCGGCGCCGGCAGGGGAGGGGCCACGAACAAACATGTCTGCGACGCCGCTGCGCCGGATGCCGCTGAAGACGTCGGCTGCACCGACGCCGTCGCCGTCGGCCGTGGCGGCCCCCGCGGCACACCGCGTCAGCGCGCGAGCGGCGTGGACGCGGAAGACACCGTGGCGAGGCAGCGGTCGCACATCCTCGACGGAGTCCACCCAGCGCTGCAGCCAGTAGGACACCAGCGCCACACGCCCCGCGTGCGCCGCGCCAGCCGTCGTCGTCGTCGTCGTCGCGGCCGTCAGCGGCGGTGGCGCGCCCGTCCAGCTGTGCGTCGGGCAGCCGAGCACCGGCGGCACCGGCACGTCAACGTACTCGGACACACACACGTCCGACACCCGCGACGGTGCGGCGGTGGTGCCGTCAGCGCCGGCGTCACGTGAGATCCACCACTGCACCTCCGCCACCGGCGACAGGACTGAGAGAGCGACGCCGGAGCTCGACGGGGACGCTGCGGCGGCTGCCGCCGAGCCTCCGCCGCGCACGAGCGGCGCCATCGCCGCTGTCCACGCGCCGACGATGCCGGGGAGTGCGACGACTGCCCCGTCGCACCGCGACTGCAGGGCGCACAGTACAGCCCAGTCTTGATAGCGGAGGCACACAGTGGCCGCGGTGGCCGAAGACTCGCTGCCCTCCGCGAGCAGCAGCCGACGCGCGGCCGCCAGGAACACGCGCTGCTGCGCCACGGGCCAGTCGTCATGCAGCCGCTGCCACTGCAGCGAGGCGGGCAGACGAGCGACAGTCGCGTCGGCGGCCTCGTCGAGCGACGCGATGACGCGCACAGACGCGGGAAGTGCGGTGGCGGCGTCGCGCAACACGCTCTCCACCGCGTCCACGAGTGCGCTGACGGCGGGTGCACTGCCGGGTGCGCCGCGACGCCGCGCCGCGCGGCGGAGCTCCAGCGCCAGCTCCTGCAAGACACCGACGGTAACAGGTGGAAGCGATGCCGCCCACGAGCGAGGGCAGCGCGGGCCGGAGATGTGATGTCTCTCGGCTGCGCTCACCCATCCGTGAAAGACATCGGCCGCGGCGGGTGTGTCCAGCGCGGCGGTGACGGCGCGCTGCTCGGCGGCGGTGACGGCGCGCTGCTCGTACACGGCGGCCAGCAGCGTCAGAGCGCGCAAGAAGAAGCTGCGGCCGGCGAAGGAGGCAGCGGTGCTGGCGATCGCGTGATGCTGCGCTGCCACGCGCAGCTCGAGAAGGTCGAAGAGCGCGAACACCGTCGCGGAAGAAGAGTGCAGCGAGTCGGTGCTCGTCAGCAGCGCGCGTGCGGCGGCGGCGTGGACTACATCGGCGGTCACCGGGAGCTTCGTGTGAAGGTAGCTGACGATGCGCTGCAGCGTCGCCGCCGCCTCTGTCGTGCTCAGTAGAACCGCCGCCACGTTGCGCTCCTCCACCGCAACTGCGTGCGATGCCGGCTCCGCCACCCTGTTGAACAGCGCCACAGCACGTCCAGAGAGCCCAGCCGCGCCGCAGACGCGCAGGCAGCTCGCCAGCACCTCGGGATGCTCCGTCACCTCGCTGGCGGAGTGGAGAAGCGCGCGGCGGTAGATGTTCTCGAGGGAGCGCACACACGCCGTGGCGCTCAGCGGCACGCGTGCGAGCGCGTCCAGCACCGCACAGAGTGCGCGGCGCGTGTCGTCGACGCTGTCAGCGTCCACGGCGACGTCGGTCTCCTCCACAAGACGCAGGAAGAGGTGCAGCGCCACAGCAAAGTGGTCCGCGTTCCCCTCTACCCCGCCGGCGAGCGCACGCACGAGCCGCATCGCGCGTCGTGGCTGCGCCGCGAGTGCCGAGGTCCATCCACCGCTGCCGCCGCCGCTGCTGCTGTTGTCGCTGTTGCTGCTGTTGCTGCTGCTGCTGTTGCTGCTGCTGCTCGACGCGGACGCCTCGCTCGGTGGCGCCGCCGGCTCTGTGGCGGAGCGCCGGGCCAGCGCACTGCCGCGATGGGCGAGGTACGCGTACGCCGTCTCGAAGCCGCGGCGTGCGGCGCCATCGCCGAGCAGCGCCACCGCCGCGCTCGCGTGGGTGCGAGTGGCGGCGGCGGCGGTCATGGCGGCCTCGTACAGCCCGTCCGCCTCCGTCGCGTACCACAGCTCGAAGGCCGCGGCGTCGGGCGTCGTTGGCGCACTCGCGCTGTGGACGTCCACGCCGCGCAGGAACACTTCCATCAGCGTGTGCGCCACGTCCTCGCTGTGGTTGAGAGCGCAGAGCGCCACGCCCGCCTCGAGCACCTGCCGCTCCGGCGGTGCGTAGAGCAACCGCAGAAGCTCGGCGTCGGCGTCGGCCGAGGCCGCGCTCGAGGCGCGCTGCAGAAGCCACGGCGCGCAGCAGCACAGCACCACCGCGCGCGACTCTCGCACTGTTGCCTCCCACATGTCGCTCAGCCTGTCCACCGGCGCCAGCGCAGGCGCCTCGCCACCCGCCGCGATCGACGCGGGGTCGGCCGCAGCGGCGGCGGCGGCGACGGCGGCGGCGGCCTCGCCCTGCACACCGCGGTTGGCGAAGTCGCGGCGTCGCTGCACGCGCTCCAGATCGTGCGAGAGGAGCAGCGCCCGCACCGACGCGGGCAGCCGCGCCGCCCACTGCATCGTGGGTGACATGGGACGGCGCGGGCCCTCCATCGTCGCAGCAGACCCGCTCGACGGCTCCCACATGTGCCGCAGGATCACGGCGCTCGCCACCTGCGCCTGAACTCCTGCTTGGCACACCCGCAGCAGTGACGCTGTCGCGAATGTCAGAGACTCATCATCGTCCGTGGCGGCGGCGTTCGACGTCGTCGTGGCCGTCGCCGACGGCCGCGCCTGCGCCGACGGCGTCCCCGCTGCCGTGTGCGCGTCCGCCCGCTCCAGCACGCCGAGCTGCTGCATCAGCGCCACGCTCGATGCGGCGGTGCCGGTGATGCGCACGATCGGTGGCGCCAGCGCCGCCAGCGCCGCGTCCGTCTCCTCCTCGTCACCGTCGACACCAGTCGTCACTGCCGACGCCGGCGTCACCGCCGATGGTCGAGCACGTCGCTCGAGGGCCCGCCGGAGCTGCCGCGATGCCTCCGTGAAGGGCCGCCACGCCGCCTCGCGCCGGCGCCGACCGGCGGACGTGGTGGACGCGTGGCGCTGACATGCTGCACAGTCTGTGCGACGAGGGATGGCGACGACGGCCCCAGCGGGCTGCCACCGCCGAACACCACTGCAGCCGCGACCACGAACAGCGGCCCCAGCTGCTGCTGCAGCAGCAGGGACGCGTCGCGCAGCGCTGATGCGCATTCGCTGCAAACGGAGAGAGAGATAGAGAGAGAGAGGCGCGCCGACGTACGTCCACTGCACACCCACGCCGATGGTGCACACGATGATGGAGGATGTGCAACGTGCGGCGCTGCCGCGGCGAGGGACTTCCACTGAAGAGAAGAGAAGAGATCTGCCGAGACAGATCATCAAGCGGTGGTGTCGCGAGTGCGCGAGTGTGCGCGGCGTCAAGAGAAGACGCAGACGAAACAAATAAAAAACGCGTGAGAGAGAGAACAGCGTTGTGCGAGTAAGTGTGTGTGTGTGTGTGTGTGCATGAGTGTGTGCATGTGGGTGTGTGCGTGTGTGTAGGTGTCTGATGAAGGGAGCCGTGAGTTCCCTCCCCTCCTCCCACCGCCACGTGTCTGGTCGAGTCCATGTCGACCTCGACGTGTCCACTCGTATACTTCAACTTTTGTGTAGCGACGTGGCGCAGACAGACACACACACACGCACAAATGTAAACGCAGACAGAGAGAGGCAGACAGACAGACAGAGGTGGCGCTACCTCGGCTTGGCAACGATGGAGGCGGCGGTGGCAACGTAAAGCTCCCCTTCCGTGGCAGAGTGCACCACGTGACACACCGCGGCCTCGCACTCGCTGCAGCGGCCGAGTACCACGACCGGGTCGGCGCGGTGGGTGCCGTCGCGCAGACACGCCTCCCGCCACGTCCGCGTCACCTGCCGGCTCACCGGCTGACCTCGCCGCCGCACCACATCGCCCTCCACGGCGAGCCCACGCTGCGCGACGCTGTTCACGGGCACGGCCAGATCACACGGACACCGCGGCGCCGACGAGGCCGACGTGCCACCGCTGCCGCTGCCGCTGCCGGCTGCTGAGCTGAGGCGGCCGACGAGACTGCGCTGGAGAGACGTGGAGAGGTGGAGAGACGCGGGTGCTGCAGGACGACGGAAGGTGGGCCAGCCGCGGACGTGCCGCCCCACACGACCCGGCGCCGCCACGTCGGTGCTGTGGAACAGCGTGGCGTCGCAGCGCCGGCACACGTACACGCACGCGCCGCCAACGCAGTCCGACTCGCCATCGACGGGGGTGAAGGGCGGGTCGAGGGCCAAGGCGGCTGAGCGCGTCCTGCTCGAGGCGCCGGAGCCAGAGTGCAGTCGTGGCGGCGAGGACGCGGCGGGTGACGCGTGCGCCGGGCGGGAGACGGCAGGCGCGTGTGGTGCGTGGGACTCCCACAAGCCGATCTGTGAGTGGCGCAGCACCCGCGATGTCGTGCTGAGGCACCGCAGCGCCGACGTTGACGGCGCCGTCGACATCGGCGAGTGTGTCGCACCCGCCGCCGCCACCGCCGCTGCGTGCGAGGCGCGGAGGCTGCTCCTGCCAAGCGCTGCGAGGTGGAGATGTACCATCACTGGTCTCGCGATACGCACATCCTGTAAATGTGTGTGCGTGTGCGTGTGTGTGTGCGTGTGAGTGTGCGGCGAGGAACAGGAAGAACAAGGGGAGAGAGTGACGTCAGTGAGTTCGTGTCCAGCGCAGACACGCATGATACGGACGCGGTGTGTGTGTGTGGTGGGAGCACGCGTGCCACGCCTCCTCCGTCATCCGCATCTTCCCGCAGCAGCGAACAGGTCCTCCACGCGCGTCCCTGCACGTGAGTATGTGTCGAGTGTGTGTGTCGAGTGAGTGTGTGTGTGCACGCGCGAGGAAGCACACTGCTGATGTGCAGCGACGCCGCGTGTTCGTCCATCGGCGTCGAGATTTAGAACACGGCGTCCACCATCTGCGACACACACACACACACACACACATGCGATAAACACATTGTAGAAGAGAGAGAGACACACACACACACATACACGTCAGGCGATCCCGTTACTTAGCCCAGTGAAAAGACACCAACACACACACATCACACACACACACACACACACGTCACACACACACACACACACACGTCTCTGCTCTACCTCCTCGAAATGCGGAGCGGAGTCGACGCACGTCAGCGTCGCCGCCGCTTCTTTCCATTGTTCGTGTGTCCGGCCGCGGTGGCGCCCGAGTGCGCCTGCGAGGTGTGGCTGCTCTTGCCAGCCGCGGCGCCGGCACCGGCGCTCGTCGCATCCACCTCCTCGACGCCGCTGCGAGGCAGCCTCGACCCGCTCAGCTCCTTGCGCAGCACTTGGCCCAAGTTGGATCGAATGTAGTTCACCGCCTTCGCGGTGCTGAGGATGGCGGTGTGTTTGTTGCGCTGGCTATCGCGGATGCGCACGATGCACTTGTTGGCCACAACGTCGCCGCTCTCCGTCACGGGCTCGGCGGTGGTGAAGAAGTAGCGCGCGCTGCGCACGCTCTGCTGCGCCGCCACGTAGTCGTCTGCCGTGCCGGATGGAGTGGCGCTCGTCTGGTAGTGGAAGAGGATCGCCGCCTCGCGCCTGCACTGCTCCGCCCACTGAGACGCGGTGAGCGTGTCGTTGGCCTCCTCCTCCGCGACGGCAGCGGTCGCCGCCACCGCCGCACCCGCACCGCTGCTGCAGTGCTGTGCGACTAGTTGGTGGAGATGCGTGCCGACCGCGGTCGTGCACAGCATACGCGATGCTGTGGCGTATTGCTCTGCGAGGTAGGCGTCCCCCTCGTCCGTCGGCGTGCCATCGCTGCCCAGCAGCTCCGCCTCGCGTGCCTGCTGCCACGCGCTCTCTACGAACGCCTCCGCCTCCGCTAGCGAGCGCACGCGGCGCTGCTCCGAGAGCACTGCACGTCCACTGGCGCGGCGCGCCACCACGCGTGTGTCGGTTGCGGTGGGGACGCTCCTCGGGCCGAACCCACCCTTGAGGACGATCCACACAGACCCGCCGTGCCGGCTGCGTCGACGCGAGCCTCGCCGGGTGTCAACCTTCGCTCGCTGCCGCGCCGCTTTGATGGGGGCGGCCACGCTGTGTGCAGTCGTCGTCGCCGCCGCCGCCGGTGTCGCCGTCTCGCGACCGTTGCGCTGCTCTTTGTGATTTGCCTTGATGATGTGGAACAACTTGCTGAGCTCCGAGAGCAGCGTCTTCTCCTCTGCGAGTCGACGCGTCCCGCCAGCAGAAGTAGGCATCGCAGCGTCTGTCTGTGCGTGTCTGTTGTATGTTGACGTGCACCTACCCGTCTGTGAGTTGTGTGTGTGTGTGTGTGTGTGTGATACAGACACAGAGAGAGCCGGAGCTGCACGCGCGCGGACGCACACACGCAGCACACCAAGCGACAACAGCACCAGTCAATGTTGCGATGAGGAGCAGAGGTGGAAGAGAGAGAGAGAGCGGTGTGGCCGACACCGTAGCGCGTGGAGAGAGAAGGCGGTGGCAGGTGTGCGGGGCACTCCATGCACACACACCCACACACACATGCACATAAATACAAGCACACACACACGCACATGCACCGTCACACACTTTGATCCATGACGACTGGAGTTGAGAGCGTCACTGAACTACGCCGACGGTAATCCCCTGCACACCGTCTGTGACAGGACTTCTTCACTGACACACACACACACACACGCACACACACACACACATACACAGACAGACAGACACACACACACAGACAGACATGCAGTCCGTGAGCGCGATGCCAACACAGTAGCTGGCTGATAGACACCTCCGATTCATGTAGATCAACAGGAGACGCGGCAACCACAGACACTACCAACACACACGCAGGCACGCGCAAAGTGGCCTGTGAGAAAAGAAAAAAAAAAAAGAGCGACGAGCCCTCACACAGAGGCTGAAGCTGAGTTGCGGAGGTGGTGGGGTTGGGGAGTACGTGCAGGGCAGCCATCGACGCGGTTCGACTCCACACACCTCGTGCGATCCGACGCGCAGCGCAATACCGCTACAACACGTCTGGCGGATGCGGGAGACATCGCCGCCACTCCTTGTCCCCTCCCACACACACACACACACACACACACACACACATGAGCACACGCGAACGGAGTCATCTTCACACTATATACATCAAAATAAACTGATCTCTTGACCACCGCACTCCATTTTACAAGAAGAGGGACAGAGACACAGAGATACAGAGAGACACACACACACAAAGCGACGCCGACTTGCAAGAGGCGCTTGTGTGTGTGTGTGTGTGTGTGTGTGTGTGTGTGTCTGTGTGTGTGCGTGTGCATGTGTCTCTGCATGTGCGTGTGTGACTGTGTGTCTGCAACTCCCGCGCATTCAATCCAAAACACGCAAGTGTAGCGCCATCAGCAACAACAATAGTGAAATGACAAAGAAGAAGAGCTGATGAACACACAGAGAGAAACACAAACATTTAAAAAAGCAAAAAAAAAAAAAGAGAGAAGAGGAAGAAGTGGCCGATGATGATGATGATGAAGATGATGATGATGAGAGGGAGAAGAGATACAATGTGTGTTGTGTGTGTGTCTGTCTGTGTGTGTGTGTGTTAGAAAGCAAACACGCGGGGGGAACAAAGCAGAAGAGAGAGAGAGTGCGTCAGTGTGTGAGACTGTGTGTGCGCTCTCTACTTGAGAAAACTCGATGAAAGACAACTTTGGTTTTTTTTTTGTGTGTGTGTGTCTCTGTCTGTGTCTCTGTCTGTCTGTGTGTCTCTGTGTGTGTGTGTGTGTGTCTGTGTGTGTGTATGCTGTTGTCGCCTTTTACTCTTCAAAATCAAACCGATGACATCAACGTAAACATGAGGAAGAACAGCGACTATGTGCGACACACACACAACACACAACACACAACACACACAACGCACACAACACACACAACACACGACACGCACTCACATACAAACACGTGTACACAGGTGCACAGGAGCAGGAGAAAGACAAGAAGATGAGAGAGAGAGAGAGACACGTCAGCAGCAGTTCGCACATCGCCACAACGGCGGCGCCGCCGAACTTGCGCATGACACAGAAATTAAAACTACTTTTGATATCTGCGTGTGTGACTGTGCTTTGTGCGTGTATGTGTGTGTGTGTGTGTGTGTGTGTGTGTGTGTCTCTGCATTGTGCCAGAGAGAAAGAGAGAGACGTTTGTGCTATGCGGGTCCCCGACGAGATGGCGAGCCGGTGGTGTAGCGGTGGTGGTGAGGGTGGCGAGCGGCGGGCGCACCGCCGAGGGCGGCTGATGTGATCGGTATCCACTGCTGCTGCGGCTGCAGCGGCTGTGGTGATGCACGGCGGGGATGATGGGGTGCGGTGGCGCGGGGGTGTGCGTGCGGCTGCTGCGCCAGAACCGGTGGCACACCCACCATCAGTGCAGCCGGCAGCGGCGGCGGCGGCGGCGCCGTCGTGAAGGATTTGAATGTCATAACACCGCCCGGAGGCGCGGCCGGTGCGACACGCATCGCCGTCGCGGGCACCGCCGCCCCCGCACTCGTCGGCGCCGCCGTCGCCGCCATGTAGGGGCCGCCGCCGTCTCGCGGGCCTGTCGACGGCGTCCACGGGTGGAGCGGCCGCGTGTCGTGCGCAGCAGCAGCAGCACCATCAGGAGTGCCACCCGCGCCCACGAGCCCGCCGCCCGGTGGCAGCGGTGCTGGTTGTGCATAAGGGAGCTCGTGCACCGCCTCCACACACGGCTGCGCGAGGGGCACCGTCACACCGCGGCTGTGCTGTGCATCCACACCGGAGCGCAGAGGTCGTTGTGCCGGCGGCGCGGTCGCGTGGAGAGCGTTGCCGGCGGTGGCGGTGGCTGCGTCGCTCCACAAGTCGAGCAGCGCTCCGCCGACGCCGCGCGCCGCCGTGGGCAGCACACACCCGGCGCCGCAGCCGATGCTGATGCTCGCCATGTCGACCACCATCGGCAGCGGAGGTTGATTGACCATGCCCTGCACGAACGGCGTGAGCGCGTGGATGAAGTGGCACGCGGCGCCGAGGTTGCACATCCGCTTGAACTGGAAGTGCGCGCAGTGCCGCGGCCGCACGATGCCACCACCACCGGCGACGCCGCCACCGCCAGCGGCTTCGCGCACCAACGCCGCGCAGGTCTGCATGGCCCCCTGCGTCCGCAGCACGCACTCGGAGGGGATCAGCTGCGGCGGGCTGTCGAGACGGTTCGGCGGGTACACGGCAAAGAGCAGCCCAGGCGCCACCGTCGCGTAGCCAAGCGTGTTGCGGCCGCCGGCGAGCTCGACGTGGTTCATTGTGCGAACACCGACGTTGGTGATGCAGTTCTCATTCATGTGCACGCGCGTGGTGGCGGAGAGCTCGACGCTGTGGATGTACGGACATGCCGCGCCGCTGGAGCAGCGGTGGTGCAGGTGGCGGTTGCAGAGCTGGAAGCGGAACCTTGTCTGGTTGCCATGGCGCTCGTAGAGAGAGACGTACCGGATGGCCCCGCACGTGATGGCGACCTCCTCACTCCTCAGCAGGAAGTGCTGCCGCATCCCGGAGTCGTAGACGGAGAAGTGCGAGCCAGCGGGGCACCAGACGACCTCCTGCGCCGCCGCCGCCCCGTCGGCCCCGCCGCTCTCCGACAGCCGCGCGAGGTGCGCCGTCAACATGTCCGTCAGCGTGGCGGCGGTGAAGCTGGGGAGCGCAGCGGCGCCAGATGGCGTCTTGGACTGCGGCTGCGTGTGCTGGGGAGCGCGGGGCTGGTCCGGTGGCACCGCGGGAAGGAAGCACGGCGGAGGTGTGCTCAGGCACTCGGGCGGCGGCGCCGGCGGCGGCGGCTGAGGTGCACTGCCGGCACACGCGCTTGATGGCAGCGGCATCGCTCCAGGCGCCGCGGCGGGCGGACCCGCGTCCTCCGTGGCGACCGCCGTGTCGCGACACGGCTGACTGATCTCAGAGAGTGATGTGCTCGCGTAGCGTTGCAGCTCTGCGTAGAGCGGCAGAGACGTGGGCGCACTGGTGTGCCGAGCCTCCGCCACAGCCTCGCCGCCGCCGCCGCTGCTGTTGCTGCTGCTGTTGCTGTTGCCGTTGCCATGGCGGTGGTGCTCCGCCTTGTTGGGCGGGTGGTGGGCTGAGGCGGAGCGCTGTCGGCTCCGCGGCTCGCCCGCGTCGTCCTCGTCCACAGCGAAGCCGCCTGTCTCCTCGAAGAACGTCTCCACCGCCGCGTACGAGTGCGGCGTCGTCGTGGCCGAGGACGACGCCGCGCCGCTCTGCCCTCGCGTCGTGAGCTGCAGTCGGCAGTGATGCAATAGAAACACCCCGGAGCTCGACGCGCTGCCCTCCACCACATCCACGTCCGGCAGGAAGCCCATGCTGCCGCTGCTGCGGCGATGAGAGGAGCTGCAGTGGCTGCTGCTGACGCGGCTGGCGGCGGAGGAGGTGCGCGACGGCACGGCTCGCACCTGTGACGCAAGCGGGGAGACGAGCGTGTGGGGGACGTTGGCGTTGTGGTGCTGGGGGAGCGGCTGCGAGGTGTGCAGGACGCCGTCGCGGCCCGCCGCAGCGATGGTGCCGCGACTGCGGCGCAGCGAGTGCGAGCGCCGGACCACCGTGAAGCTCTGCAGCGTCGCACCGGTGCCGCCGTGGCTGACGGCGAGGACGCTGCCGGGGAGCGGCAGTGGGCTGCCCGAGTCGTCTGTGCCAGGGGAGTGTGCCCGCGACGGCACGTTGCCGTACGGGTTGTGCCGGTGCCACTGCAGCGACGTGGTGGAGCTCGAGGTGCTGCTCGCGTTCACCTCCACCACGTCCTCGTCACCGGCGCCGGCGGTGGCGGAGGCGCGGCTGAGCACGGCGACGGCGTGGCGCAGCGGCGGGGAGCGGTGAGTCACGGCCCGCACGCGGTCCCCCTCGGTGTTGCTGGACAGCGGCGACAGCGGCTCCGGCAGCGGCACCGTAGCCCGCCGGTGCGCTGTGGACGACGTCGTGGAGCGCGGGGCGGAGGCGTGCGGCGACGCTGCGGTCCACGTCGGTCGATCGCACGTGGCGTCGAGCGCCAGCGGGTTCGTGTGCCGACTGCCTGCCACCGCCTCCATGATAGTGGACAGGTGTGCGATGTGATGAGAGAGAGAGAGAGTTAAAGAAGAAACAGAGACAGTGAAGCAGATGCAGCAGCGGTGAGCGCTGCGCCAACGTGCAACTGCCAAGATAGAGAGAGTGTGTGTGTGTGGAAAGGAAGGAGAGAAGAGAAGAAGAGAGAGAGACGGCGAAGACGCCCTTTGCTGCTGCATGTGAGTGTGTGTGTGTGTGTGAGAGAGAGCGTGCAGCGACAGTGAGACAGTTGCAGAGGGGGAAAGAGAAAGGGAGTTCAATAGAGCTGTCGTGGCGGGTGCGCACTCACCTGCACACACACACACAAACACGGGATGATGTATGTGTGGAGCACACTTCCCGCGTCGGCGGCTGCTCTCTCTCTCTCTGCACATCACCGCCTCCGCCGACGCAGTCCTCTGTCCAGAGAGAAGGAGAAGAAGAAGAAGAAGAAAAAAGCTGAGCAGCTGCACACAAGCAGCGCGCAGTGTGCGTCTGTGTGTTTGTCTCCGTGTGTGCAGAGAGAGAGAGAGAGAGACGAGGGGGCAGGACCACCGCACCTCGTTGAAGAAGCGCCAGTGCAACATCATTGCGACGCCACACACAACACACACACACACACACACACAGAGAGAAAGACGCAAACTGCATTCGATGGATCACGTGGCAACCCCCTCCTGCGAGGAGCGGTGCACCGCGTGAACACGACCGAGCAGCTGCCGCACCTTCATCTTCAGCGCCGCATTCACACGCGGCTCGTCGCGCACGGCGGAGCAGCACTCCATGGCGGCCGCGTCGCCTACGAACGGCGCTACGCGGTCGTACAACACCTGCATCACCGTGTCGCCGTATCGCGCCACCGACACGCGGAACAGCTGCAGCACCTCCGCCATGAAGATGTGGCTCTTGGCGTCGTCCAGGTCGAACGTCGTGCTCGTGAGCGCGTCGACGGCGATCGGCAGCGCCTCCTGCAGCAGACACGTGCTGCACGCCTGCAGGTTCCCCGCCGCCACGTCCGCCGCCACGTCCACCGCGTCGCCGTGCTGCGCGACCGCCTGTGCGACGACGGACTCCGTGAGCTCCTGTGCCAGCTTCTCAAACACCTGCAAGGCGCACTTGGGGAGCTCCACCTCCGCCGGCAGCGTCAGCGCGTGGCAGAGCTGCTGCAGTATGGATCGCCAGCACGCCGGCGGCATCAGCGCCACGGCGGCGACGCAGCCCCACGTCGACACGCTGAACAGGAACATGAAGAACTGCTTGTACACACCGACGCGCTCGCGTGCGCTCTCGCTCACGACACCCATGCACACCACAGGTGACGCCGCGCTCAGCTCGCCTACAGCGCAGAGGCGCTGCCACAGCAGCGGGGTGAGTCGCGCGACGGAGACGACGCCGCGAGCTCCCGCTTTGTTAACGTACTGGAACATGCACCGCAGCAGCCGCGAGAGCTCCGCGACGGTCTCCATCCACCCGAGGCACACCGCCACGTACGCCTCGGTGTACGGCCGCAGCATGTCGAAGGGCAGCGTGTGCATCAGCTGCTGGAAGAACTGCCCCACAGCGTCGCGCACCGCCGCGCTGCCCGCCAGCCGCCCCGCTGCGTCCATCACGTGCTGCGTCACACACACAAATGTGTGCGCGACGAAGACGTTAGTGAGCGACACCGCCGCCACCGCCGACGCGCATCCGGCGAGCGCGGCGCCACCAGCCGCCAGATACACAGTAGTCGGCGTCGACCCCATCGAGCAGCCGCCACCACCACTGCCACCACTGCCACCACCACCAGCACCGCTCGGCGATGATGGCGTGCTCCCGCCTGCGTCTGCACTGCCCAGGCCCTTGGCCAGCGCGCTCAGGAGGGCAATGGCATCCGCAGCGGGGTGATCAGCGACGCCGACGGCGACGCTGCTGGCGTGCTGCAGCGAGTGTATCGCCGAGTTCACTACGCTGTGCAGCAGCGCCGCCTTGCGGCCGAGCAGCGGCGCCGCCTCCGCGAGCACGGCGCTGGGCACCGCCGCCCTCGCGCCACCGTCCGCGGCGGCAGATGCAGCGAGCAGCCGCAGCGCCGGTGGGACGCCGGCGTCACCGTCGTCGCCGACACCGCCGCCGCCGCCCTCCTCCCCGCAGATACTCAACAAGATGCCCATCGCCTCGTAGAGCTCGCGGCGGTCACTCGCCTGCAGCTGCGGGGCGGTGCACACGATGCTGTGGAGGGCGCTCACCATGTCCGCCGCGTAGGGGCCGAGTTGTCCCTTCAGCAGCTGCAGCAGCGAGCCGAAGAGATAGCACACCCGCGCACGAACGCGGTCGCTGCGGTTCACCACGCCGCACGGCTGCAGCAACAGGCGCTGCAGCAGCAGCGGCACGTACTGAGGGTGGTGGGTGAAGAAGGTGTAGTAGCGCGTCTGCACTTCGAAGAAGGCAAGGTGCACACACGTGGCGTCGCCGCGGGTGACAGCCTCCGTCACGAGGAGACGCTGCAGCAGCTGCGTGACGAGGTCGCCGGCGTCCCGGAGGCTGTCGAGGCGCAGCGCCTCTCCCATCTCATACAAGTAGCGCAGCGCCGCCTCCAACACCTCGGGACTCGTGAAGCTCGCGTCATCTCCATCCGCCGCCGCCGCCGCCACCGCAGTGGTCGTGGCCGTCTGCGCGCCGCCACCGCCGCCACCGCCACCACCGCCGCCACTGCTCTCGAGACGATCGAGTCCCGTGTGGAAGAGTTGACACAGGTGCGACACGACGAGATCAGGATAGCGCCGGTGCAGCAGTCGCAAGAGGTTGTACAGCGTCTTACGCTGGTCGATCACTGCGTCGTCCCAGACGCGCTCCTCGTCGTGCGCCACGCCGGCGACACGAGTGTGTCGGAAGAGCAGCGTGAGCAGCTGCGCCGCCTCGGACTGCAGGAGATGCGGAGACTTCAAGTACAGCTGGATGAAAGGGAGTACGGCCTCGCACACCTCGGGGAGGCGCAGCAGCAGCAGCTGCATCACCTGCGCCACGGCGACGCGGTGCAGCGCGTCTGAGAGCCCGTCCAGCAACTCGGCCGTGACGGTGAAGGGGCAGTCTTGCAGCACCACGCCGTCCACCTCGATCACCGTCGCCGAGGTCGGCGCCGCCGTCGTCTGCTGCGCCAGCGCCGTGCAGCCGTCAAGCAGCCCGAGCAGCTGCCCTGCGACGGCCACAACAAACTTGGACACGACTTCAGTGAACAGCACTGCCGCCTCGGACGGCGGCGGGAGCTCGAGGAGCGACAGCATGCGAGGCAGCGACTCCACGACGCCGAGTGTGCTGAGCGACTCCATCTTCATCCCAGGCATCTGCTTCTTCTCGACCAGCGACAGCAGACACTCGCACGCCGCCACGCGCAGCGGCGGCACCGTCACGAGAAAGTAAAGGAGGTTGATCCAGTCCGCCGTCATGAACAGTCGCACATCCACCCACTCGATGTACGTCTGCACAACACTGAGGCACAGCCGCGCCACCTCCGAGTGACGTGCCCGGGCATCGCACACGAGTGTGTTGTACCACATATGCACCGCCTGCGGGATCACACGCTCTCGCATCGCATCCTTCACCGCCATGTCGCGCGCACGCTGCTGCTTGCCGCGCTCCTGCCGATCACGCACGCACACGACGCGCTCGTCCACGCACTCGAAGATGCGCAGCACATAGACCGTGATGAGATCGTCGGCGGGGAGGCACACACCGGAGCGTCGGTGGCGCAGCATGTCGAACACATCGTCAAACATGGACTGCCACCGCGCTGGGTAGAACACCTGCAGTCCCGCCACCATCAGCTGCGCGTGTTTGTTAACAACATAGTCCGTCGGCGTCGTCGTCGTCGCAGAGGAGACGAGATAGCGGTGTATGAACGCAAAGAGCGTGCGGTACAGCTCCTGCGCCTGCGCCGCGTCCACCGTCGCCGCGAGCGCCGGCAGGTGGTGCATCACCGTGTTGAACGCCCAGAAGCACCGCAGCTCGCTCACCGGCTCGTTGCTGATCACATGGAAGCTCAGATTGAGTCCTTCGGCGCTCTCGCGCAGGCTCATCAGATAGCGCTCCGCCTCCAGCCGCGCGGCGGGTGAGACGCTCGGGTCGAAGCTGTGCGTGAGCCGCAGCGCCTCCGTGAAGTTCTCTGCGTTCAGCATTGAAAAAAAGAAAAAAAATGTGTTTTTTTTTTTTTGCTGCCGCACCTCTCGAATGTGTTTGTGTGTGTGTGTGTGTGTGTGTGTGTGTGTTTACGCGGCGACACAGACACACAGAGACACAGGCGCAGGCATGCACACACACTCACACACACAGCGAGTGTGAGTGTGTGTGTGTGTGTGTGTACGTGTGGGAAGCGGAGGCACAAAGAGCGAGAGGCCACAAGCGGAGGAGAGCGAGACGCGTCTGTCTCAGCCTGTCTCGGTGTGCGTGTGTACGTGTGGTTAACGCGTTATGATACGTTAATGGAAAGAAAAAAAAAAGAGGAGGAGGAGGAGCTTGATGTGTAGTACGACAGCCGCACCCGCCCTCTGTGTGCATGTGTGTGCATGTGTATGTGTGTGTGTGTGTGTGTGTGTGCGCGTTGTTGCATCACATCGACGTGAAGTGAGAGAGAGAGAGAGACACAGATGCAGAGGAGACGGTGAACTGGAGGGGCAAGGACCGAGGCGAGCTGAAGAGCTGACAACAAAACACACAAATACACACACGTGCGCACTGTAGCGGTGGCGTTGACGTTGGGAGGCGTGCGCGTGTGCAGCGGCAGTGCCGCTCCCCTTCACCACCACCACCACCCTCTGTCCCTCATCGATGCGGAGAGGACGCGAACGACGTGAGATGGAAGTGCACAACCTTCGTTACTCTCTCTCTCTGTCCTCTGCCTCTGTGTGTGTATGCGATGCGCGGCGTCACCGCCTCAGCTTCGCACTGTCCCTCCTGTGTTGTGCACCGCCGGCGCTACACCCACTGCGACCAGCCAGGGAACATCACAGCGAGGTTCTCGACGCGCTGTGCGTCGTCGATGAGCTTGCGCACGTGCGTGGGTACGCTCAGCACATCGCTGCCGTCGTGGCCGCGCAGCTTCGCATCGACGCGGGCAAGCGTGCGCGCGGCGTCAGCGTTGGTGCCGCGGTGGCGCGTTGGCGCCGGCTGCTGGGCGCGCTGCGTGGACGGCGCGTCGATGTCGTCGTGTGCGTGACGTGCGGCACCTATGGCCCACCGCGCGAGCGGGTCGTGCATCACGGAGCTCAGGATGGTGCGAAGCAGCTCGCGCTTGCTGCGCAGCACGGCCATCACGGCCTCTGCGCTGGGTCGCAAGCTGCCCTCCGTCCCCCGCACGCCGAGCCCGTCGATGATGTTGCGTGTCATGCGGAAGGGCACGAGCTCCGGCACGGGTAGCAGTCGACCCTGGTCGAAGGCGATCCCGAGGTCGATGTGCACCACCTCCGCCGTCTCGCGGTGCAGGAGGATGTTGTTGATGTGCCGGTCGCCGAGCCCCACAACGTAGCCGACTATGCTGGAGGTGGCGACGCTGCGCGTGAAGGTCTGCTGCTGTGTCACCCACGCCGATGCCGACGCGCACGCCTCCAGAAAGAAGTAGTGCAGCGCCGGGGTGAAGCACTTGTACAGCGCGAGCAGCACCTGCGTCTTCGCGCTCGGCGCGGCGCCCTGCAGCTGCGCGCGGCACTCGCGCGACGTGAGCTCTCCGGGGAAGTACCTCTCATGTGCGCCGGGCAGCTCCGTCCTGCCGGCGTGGCGGCCGGTGATGTACTCGCCAAGCGGCGCCGTCCTCTCCACCCACTGCAGCACGCCGGCGGTGGGGGCGAGCGGCACCACCGTGAAGGTCCGCGTGCGCAGCGGCCGCGTCGAGGGGCGGCGCAGGAAGATCGTGTTCGCTGTTGTGAAGATGTGCTCGATGAGGTAGTCCTGACGGAGGTCGTCCCCGGCCTTCAGCAGCTGTCGCACGACGCTGCCGTCGCTCAACTCGCACTGCAGCACCTTGGGCACGTTGACGCCGCCCGGGGTGGTGAAGGTCGACAGGAAGCGCAGCACACGCGGCGTGGCATCGCCGTCGTCGCCGCGCATCGGCACGGCGTGGGCGAGGTCGAGGGTGGTCGGCGGCGGGATGCAGAGGTGATGCGCGTCCTGCAGGAGCTGGCAGTCGCGGCGGATGGCGTGCTGCTTGTCGGGCTGGGCCGTGGCCGTGCTTGGGTCGAAGGCAAGCTGCAGATACGCAGAGCTCAGCAGCTGCGCATGCCTCACCTGTGCCGCCACCGACGTGCGTGCGGTGGCGGTGTCGCTCTGCTCTGCCCCGGTGAGCTCGCGGAGCAGCCGCTGCGCCGCCGCCACCTTTGCTTCGTCCACCGAGTGCATCGTGTTCACGTCGCACGATCGGCCAAAGGTGTGGCCGTTGCAGAGCGCCAACAGCGGCCACGCCACCTGCAGGGGGTAGTCGTGTGCGACGCGCGTGAGCAGACGCGCGAGGCAGTCACCCTCCTGCGCGCTGCCGAGCTGCGCTGCGAGTTGCGCCGCCAGCGGCACGAGTGCTGCCGTGGGGATGCGGCCCGTCGCCTTGCTCAGCACCTTCTGCAGCACCTCCCCACCGCCACCGGAGTCGATGTCCTCTGCGTTCAGCCACAGCTCCACAAAGCCGAAGACAGCGTGCAGTACATCCTCTTCGTGATCCGCCGGCACGCACGTCACCGCCTCCGCTGCTGCTGCGGCGGCGGCGGCGGCGGTGGTGGTGGTGCCGCCGCGCGTGTCTGCGCCGCGAGCGCGCGACGCGCTCGACTGCGCGGCCGCGTAGTGGAGCTGCAGGAAGCGCGAGTAGCTGTTGAGAGCGCTGCGCCGGTAGAGCGAGTAGTTGGCCACATCCATGTGCCACTCGTCCTCCAGCCGCTTCACATCGCCAGCGATCTCGCGCACGCGCCGCCGCACGACGCGGAGCTGATCGGCGCCGAGCACCGGCGTCGGCGCACCGCCAGCGTGCGGCTTCCCGGCCGCCTCCAGCTGCGCCTCCAGCTGCGCTCGCAGCCGCGTCGACTCCGCCACGCTCGCCCGCAGTCGCTGGTGTTCGTGGCTCGTCAGCCGCGCCGCCACCTCGTCGGCGAGTGTGTGGCAGAGGACCGCGAGAGAGAAGCCGCACGCCCCGCTCTGATCGGTGGCCGCGGCGCGCGACAGGAAGGGATCTCGCACGAGCTGCGACGGCGGCACGAGCCGCAGCTCCGCGTGCCACAACATCAGCTGCTGCACCACGCGCGGGTCCTGCGGCGCAGACCACAGCGCAGTGCGCACCGCCGCCCCAACACCTTCTGCGACCCGCGCGCCGCCCACCGCTGCTGCCGCAGTTGGCTGAAGTAGCGCGAGTGCGTCCTCACAGCGGCCGAGTCCGTACATGGCCTGCGCGTGGCGCAGGGTCACCGCGATCTGCTGCGCCCCCTCGTGCGAGCCGGACGCTGCCGAGGCACCGGCGGCGGCGTCGCGCCGCTGATGGCGGTGCGCCTCCCAGTCCATGAGCCACCGGCGTGCTGTAGAGGCGTCGCCGTGCTGCAGCGCACGTCCAGTGGCCCCCAGCACCACCGCGCACCAGCCGTCGACGTCGCCGTAGACCTGACACAGCGCGTGGCGGACAGAGTCGAGCAGCGCGCGAGACGCGTACGGCACCGAGCTCGGGAGCGGCGATGCATCGCCGCTCCCGCCGCGCAGCCACGGTGGCAGCTCGACGCGGCGGTGGTGCGGCGCGGCGCCGCTGTTGGCGTCGAGACGTGCGGCGCAGTCGCGCACCTCGCTCAGCGCCTGCGCCGCCAACATCGTGGAGGCGAAGGTCGTGGCCGACAGCCGCACGCGCAGCAGCGTCTCCGCGTGAAGGATGTGTTGTCTGCACAACAGCAACTGCCCGTGGGAGAGCGCCACGAAGGCGCCGAGGACGTGCACGTGCACCGCACCCGTCGCGGGCGGCGGCGGCAGCGGCAGCGGCGCGGCGGCGTCTGACGAGCGTCCGGCAGCGAGCGACAGACGCGCGAGCACCGCGTGCGGCACGCACTCAACAGCGGCCGCCGCGTCGGCTGCGACGGCGGTGGCCGGCCACCGACTGCACCGCCACGCGGCCTCGGCGAGGAGGCCACGCAGCGATGCCTCGTGCGCGGCCGTCCAGCCTGGCGACGGCGCGTCGTCGACCGCCGTGTGCGGATGCAGGCTGAGCAGCGTGTCCACCGCCGCTGATGGGCAGCCGTGTTGCAGAAGCAGCGCCGCCCGCCGCAGGTGCGCCGTCACCGCGTCGCCCCGCGTGCTCTCCGGCGGCTCTGCCGCGTGCGCGTCCCCTGCGACGGCGACAGCGGCGCGTGTGTCGCAGGCCTCGAGGCCGTGCAGCCCGTAGCGCAGCTGTGCGGCAGCGGGCGGCAGCAGCGGTGGTGCGGCGGCCTCGCCGTCGACGTGGCCACACACGTCGGCGGCGTCAAGGCTGGGGAGCGGCGACGACTGCAGTCGCACCATCGCCGACACACCGGCCACCGCGTCGAGCTCCACCTGCGCCTCAGCCGCCGCGTAGATCTCAAAGATGAACTGCGCAAAGCAACGCGTCTGCTGCTGCACCGCGTCGTGTTGCTCGCGCTCGCGACCACCGCCGGCGCGTGCGGCGGTGGTCGCGGCGGCGGCAGCAGCGGCGCCGGCGTGGCGCTGGGCGGAGGGCGGCGGGTAGTCAGACTCTCTCGCGATGGGGAACAACACAGAGAACGGCGCCGAGACGACGGACGACGCGGTCGACGCCGCGCCGCTGTCGTGCGGCCCGCGCAGCAGCAGCGCCGACCACGTCGTCTGCGCGTCGCCGCTCAGCGACGCGGCGCCGGTGCGCGAGCCGTACAGGGACTCGCCAGCGAGTTGCGCGAAGAGCAGCGCGAGGTGCGGCTCGTGGACCAGCGCGGCGGCGCGGGCCAGGTGGTCCGCCGGGACAGCGGCGAGCCAGTGGCACTCGCGCATGTCAGACAGCACAGGCACCGCCCCGAGCGCCGTCGGCCACGGCACCGCTACCGCCGCCGCACTCGCCCCGGACGCGCTCGCCGTCGCCGTCGCTGCGCCCTTCAGCCCGCGCTGCCGTGTCGCGCGCAGCAGCACGACGTGACAGGTGTGCAAGACACGCAGGAACAGGCGCGCCGTGTGCGCGCAGCGCTCCGCCTGGCAGACGACGTGGCGGTCAAGCAGCGCGCTCCATGCATCGCGTGTGGCTCGCTGCCCCTCGCTCTCGCGGGTGCACAGCATGTGCAGCAGCACCGGCAACAGCAGCAGCTCCGCCACACACACGCGTCCGCCCACGTCGGCGCCCTCGGCGTCACGCAGCTCCGCCGCCAGCAGCGGCAGCAACGCGGCCCACAGGACGCTGCGCCGCAGCAGCCCGCACGCACCGATCGCTGCTACAACGAAGCGGCACACGAAGGCGCGCTCGTTCGGCGGCTGCAGTAGCAGCGGCGCCCACACCGACTCACTGCACAGACTTGCGCCGTGGTGGTGGTGGTGGCTGCCGCGGCCGCGGCCGCCGTCGGTGAGTGCAGCGGCGCCATCGCTCGCGTCACGCCGATGAGCGACGCCGAGCGGCGTGACTCCGCCGGAGCTGCGCAGCAGCCACGCAAAGCGGCGCATCACCACCGCCGACGCCGGAGTGGCCGGCGCATCTGCCTCCGCCGGTGTCGCTGTCTGCATCGCAAGCCCCGCCACGAGCAGCTGCGCCACCGCCGTGTCGGCGCCGGTGAGTGTGTTGGCTCCACCGTGTGTCCTCACACCCCTGCGCGGCTCGCCCTCCACCGCAGCCGCAGCGCAGAAGGCCCACGTCCGCAGCGCCTCCAGCGCCAGCGCCGCCGCGCCTGCGTCTGCGCCGTCGGCAAGTCGCTCCAGCGTGTGCAGCTGCGCTACGTAGGCGCGGGCCAGCGTCGCGGCCACCACGTCCTCCGCTGCGCTGTCGCCGGCGATGCCGCCGAGCGACACCGTGGCGTCCACGACACTCGTGACCGCGTCGCCGCCCTCCACGCACTGCACAAGCAGATGCGCCGCCCCGCTGCTCAAGACGCAGACCGACAGCCCTCGCAGCAGCCGGAAGCAAGCGCGCAGCTGCTCCTCCGAGCACGTGCTGTGCGTCTCGGCATCAGTAGCAGCACGACCGCCTGGCGCGCCGGCAGCTCGGCGACGGCCGCGCGACGCGGCATGAGCGTCGCAGACGCGGTACAGCTGTCGCACGCATGCCAGCACCGCACTGCGCACCGCCAGCGCCTCCTGCTCCTCGGGTAGAAGCACCCCTCCGGCACCGGCGCCAGCGGCGCGTGCGCGGTGACACACCTCCGCCACTTGCAGGCAGCGGACGAGGAGAGCCGGTGCGGCGTCCACCGCCGCGGCGACGTCACGCAGCAGCGGCGCGGCGGGCAGCGCGGCGTCACCAGAGACGTCGCACCACGTCCCGCGGCCTCCGCCCGCCGCCGTCTCGATCGCCGGTGCTGCGCCGTCGCCGCCCGCCACGTGGCAGAGCAGCGGCCGCAGACCACCGAGTCGCGCGCGAGCGCGTGGGCACGAGAGCGGCGCTACCAACGCAGTGCGGTGGGGCACGTAGGAGGCCCACGTCCACGCCGCCGTGCCGGACGACATCACGTCTGCAACGGCGTCCGACAGCGGCCCGGAGTGCGGCGGCGTCCCGGCGGTGTCACCCGTGCGCTCTGCGTCGGCGAGGTGGTCGCGCGCACGGCGCTGCCAGTCCTCGGCGACAAGTTGAGGGTCACTGCGGCACAGCGCAGCCCACGTGGAGGCGATGAGAGGCGACTCCGGCGCCAGCGATGCCACGGCGCGGGCCAGCAGGCGTCGACAGCCACGCAGCTCCGGCGTCGCGCACTGCTCCGCGTCGCCGCAGCCGGCGCATGCCACAGGCCAGACGTGAAGCAGCGCGCGACAGACGAGCTCCTGCGCAGCAGCAGCAGCAGCAGCAGAAGCAACACCAGCAGCAGAAGCAACAGCAGCAGCAGCCGTAGCAGCGGACGAGCGTCTCAGCCAGTGCAGCAAGAACGTAAGCACCATCTGCAGCGTGTGCGGCGCGGTGAGGACGCTGGCGGAGCACCACCGCGAGCACACGTGGACGAGCAGCGACAGCTGCGGCACAGCGCGGAGTGGCCGCTCCGTCGGCCGCGGTGATGTGCTGGCGCGGTAGGCGGCGCACAGGAGAGCGTGCAGATACGTGCCGCCGCCGCGCAGCAGGAAGCGCGTTGTGACGTCGCCAGTGAGCGCAGCCGCAGCGCTGCTGCTGGTGGTCGTGGTGGCGGCGGTGCTGGCGGTGCGTCGCACCGCGCCAGTGTCGCCGTCGTCGCACGCGGCCGGTGGCACGAGCAGACGCCAGCACCGTGCCGCGAGCTCGGCAGCGTCCTCCGGCGAGCACGGCTCTGACGGCGCCGGGGTGGCGTCCACGTCGATAGCCGTGTGTGGGAGCAGTGCCTGCGGCGGCTCCTCCTGCTCCTCCAGCGACGGCGCGCTCAGCGCCACGACGCGCTCGGCCACCCACGCCAACGCGCGCTGCAGCTGCGGCGGTGTGGCGTACACAACCACGTCCGGCTCGGCGGGGCTGCGGTGCAGCCCGACCATGACGTCCATGACGGCGTCGGCCTGCGCGGCCACGAGGAGGTTGAACAACGCCGGCTCCGCCGGTGCGTGCCCGCGGTGCCGCAGGTAGCACAGCAGTACAGCAGCAGCGTTCGTGGCAGCGTGACGCGGTGCTGCCGTCGTGGCGGTGTCCACACCACCGCCGAGCACCCACGCGATGCCGTCGAGGACAGCGTCGAGCTCCGCGGTGTTCAGCTGCATCTCCAACCAGTAGCAGCAGCGACGCGCCACCAACACCCACGCGCCCTCCCCGTCGCGGCCGCCCCGCGCCGCCGCCGCCGCCTCGTCGTCGAGCACCGCCGCATCACCGCCGAAGAGCGGCACCGGCGCGCGCGCCACCACCGCCACCAGCTGCGCCACGGTATCAGCGAAGTGCGCGAGCAGCATCCACAGCGGTGCGCGACGGCGCAGCTGCGCCACAGCATCCGAGTCCGGATGGCCGCCGGTCGGCGGCGAGTCGGCTGTGTGAGGGTCCTCGCTGATGCGATGCCGCTGCGCCGCCCCGTCGCGCGCTCTCGCGGTGGCGACGGTCGTGGTCGCTGCCGCGGCATCGACGAGGGCGTCCGCGAAGTTCATCACGACCTCCTCGTACAGCGCACTGCCGCCGACGCCACGCCCTCCCGCCGCGACCGCCGCGTGGCCGGTGTTCGCTGTCGCCCACTGCGCGTCCCCGGACTCTGTCATCAGCAGCAGCGCGAGCGGGCACAGCACGTGACGGTGTGCGTCCACGAAGCTGCGCTGTGTCGTGAAGCCGAAGCACGTCACCGGCAGCGCCGCCAGCGGGTGCCGCGACTCGCAGAGCCACAAGAACAACAGCGGACGAGCGTGCATGCAGCACAGCCGCGTGTACGACAGCGCGCGAGGCAGCCCGCCGCCGCCGGTTGCCGCCGCCGACACCGCCACTGACGTCGCCGCCGCCGCCGCGAGGACCCACGTGGCGATGCGGTTCAAGCACTCCACAACCAAACCCGGGTGAGAGAAGCCACGCGTCGCCCAGCACTCGAGCAGCGTGTACACGACGTCCAGCTGCAGCTCCGGCGCCGCACGCACCGCCTCGGAGAGCGCCAGCAGACTCGTCGAGCAGAACAGCGGCGTCGGCGACAGTACACCCTCGCGAGCCCGCGCGAGGAGCGTGTGCAGCACCTGCGTCCGCCGGGAGCTGAAGGTGGCGAAGAGCGTCCCCACCTGCGCTGCCGCGTGCCGGCGCACCGCGTACGCGGTCCCGCTCGCGAGGAAGCCGAACGCGGTGCGGCCCAACGTCTCCGCGACCGTCGGCTCACAGCGCGGCAGCACCGTGAAGGCGGCCTGAAGCAGCGCGCACTGCCACGCGGGGGTGCAGAGGGGCATGTCGGTGCGGTGCGCGTCCATCAGCTGTGCTGTCCACTCCAACGCGAGTCGGCCCTGCACTGCGAAGAGTGCCGCCGCCACTGCGGTGGCGCTGGCCGGCAGCCGCGCCACATCGGCGACGACACCGCACAGCACGGCGTGGCTGAGGGCAGGGCCGAGCTGGTATCGATAGCGCGTAAAGAGAGTCTGCTGCGTGTGCAGCACAGCGACGCAGCACCTCTGCCACTCGGCCGGTGCGACGGCGCCAGCGAGGGCGAGCAGCCGGAGCAGCACCGGCACCGCCGGCAGCACCGGCGGCAGGAAGGGTAGCTTCCCCAGCAGCGGGTGCTCAGCGGAGAGTAGCGCGTCCGCCAGTGTGCCGGCGGTGGCGGCGTCAGCAGCGGGGTCGGCGTGCGACTCGCCGCTCGCTACCGGGATCAGCGCCTGCTCGCTCAGCGTGGCGCGCACGGCGTCGCTCACCATCGCGACGTCCACGAGCGGCGTGGCCGCGTAGGCGCTGATGTGCGTGCAGGCACACACCCGCAACACCGTCCGCAACGTGTCGGCCGCGAGAACGAGTGCCGCGGACACGACCGGCGCCACATCACGCGAGGTTGGGTTGGTGGGACGCCAGCGGCTGAGGCGGCGCACACCGGCGCTCAGCAGACGCGCGGTGGTGGCCGCGACGAGGCGCAGTGCCGTCTGCCGCGGGTCCACGCAGGCAAAGGTCGGGTCCAGCAGCACCGCGCCGACGTCCATGAGGAGCAGACGCAGCGCGGCCCACAGCGGCAGCTCCGCCGCGACCGTCACGGCGGCGTCCGCGCCGTCGAGCTCCACCGCCACGTGGTCGCACAGCCAAAGCACCGCGTAGTACAGGCGACCACCACCGGCGGCAGAGAAGCGGTGCAGGAGGGTGATGGGCGCCGTGCGGAGGTCGGATGTGGTGCGCAGCAGACGCTGATCAGCGCACGTGGCTCCCGGTCCATCGCCCGCGTCCGCGTCACCCGCCGCCTCCGCCGCGACACACGCGTGCTCCGCCTCCCGCGAGGTCTCCTCCGGCGGCGACCAGAGCGCGGCGCGACGCCATCGCAGAAGAAGGTGGAGCAGCTGCACGCACTGCACGCTGAGATGGACGCGTGCCGCAGCGGACTCGGCGGAGATGCTGTCCTGCTGCTGCTGCTGCTGCAGCTGCTCAAGCACCTTTGCGCGCCGCATGAGCCACTCGACGGAGGGGAGCACCGCCTCCGTGAGCTCCACGTAAAAGGAGAGAGGCACCGCACGATGCACCGACGCCGCCGCCGCCGCCGCGTGCAGCGTTGGCACAGCACCGTCCACACCTGGATCGTCTCCGTCCCCACCACGGTCGTCGCCACCGCCGCTGTTGCCGTTGCTGCCGATGTTGCTGCTGCGCGCCGGCGTCCTCAGCACCCAGTGCGCGTCGGCCGCGTCGCGCAGCACCGCAGGCACCAGCGAGAGCGATGACGCCGTTGCCGCCGTCAACGAGGTGCAGACGCGCTCGACGCACGCGTCCACCCCGCGGCGGAGTGCGCCACGCAGGTGCGGCAGCGGCCGCGCGCGCTGCTCTGCTTGCAGCCGCGCCATGTGCGCCCACAGCGCCGTGCTCGCGTGGGCCTCCGCCGCGTCCAACCACGCCACGAACAGCGGTGCGGCGAGCAGCGCAGCGGCCGCTCCGCACGGCGACGCCGTAGCCGCACCCGCGAACACGCCGGTCATCGTCAGCGCCTCTGCGTTGGCGTCGCCGCAGCCCACCGCAGCCCGCGAGAGCACCGGCACAGCCTCGTAGAAGCACGCTCCGTGTGCGGCGACGTGGCATGCGTAGGCCACACCAACGTCGCCAACATCGTCGCTGCCGTCGTCGCCGCTGTTGCCGCGGTGTCGGGCGGCGGTGGCGGGGCGCGACAGCCGCCACAGGCGCGTGCACTGCACCAGTGTGGCGTAGCGCATGAGCAGCAGCGCCGCCGAGGGGGTGAGCAGAGGCCGGTGGACGCCGGCGTGGAGGTCGCCGCCCTGCCGGCGCAGCGCTCGCACCGGTGGTACAGCAACCACAACAGCAGTAGCAGCAGCAGCGGCCGCGGCTGCTGCATCAGACGCTGCCGCGGTGCCACTGCGCACCCTGTCGTCGGAGGAGAGCGTCTCCTGCTCCCACGCATGCAGGCGGGCGACGGTGCGCTGCACGGCGGAGCGAAGGTGCGCGCTCCACCTCAGCGACAGATCACACATGGCCGCACCTGCACCGCCGCCACCGCCGCTGTTGTCACGTCCCGGCCCAGCCGACTCGGCCACCGCCTTGGCGTGGCACAGCCGCTGCTCCAGCAGCGTGACCAGCACGCGGTACGCCGGCTCGGACGGCGCCAGCACATCCTCGTCTCGGCCACCGCCGCTGCCGCTGCCGCTGCCGCTGCCGCTGCTGCCGGACCAGCGTGCGACCGCGGTGGGCAGCGTGCGTTGGGCCACGACGGCGAAGGCGTAGTGCTGGGTGTCGCCGCTGCACCGCGGGAGCACCGCCGTCAGCGCCGCCATCAGCAGCGGACCGAGGCGTGTGCTGAAGTGTGCGCCAAGCGGCAGCAACATGTCCTCCACCAGCTGATCGGCGAGCGCCGACGGCGCCCGCAGCGTCGCGCACGGCTGCGCGCAGAGGTGCAGCAGGAAGAGCGCTGCGTCGGACACGACGTCCTGCACGACGGCGGTGCTGCTCGTGCGCGTGCTGCCCGCGAGGCCGACGCGCAGCACCAGCGGCGCCGCACCGGCGCGTCTCCGCGTCGGCGCCACCGCCGCGGTGCAAGACGCGTCTCCTCCTCCCGAGTGTGGTGGGCGCACGGCCTCCAGCGGCGGCGCCGGCATGAAGAACTCGCTGTGCAGCGCGTCAACGAGGGTCTGCATCGGGTGTGAGGACGCTGACGGCGACGGCGGCTGCGGCGAACTCGCAGCAGCAGCAGCAGCAGTAGCAGCAACAGTGGTGTGTATGTCTGCGACAGCGGACGCGCGAGGCCGCTTGCGTCCACGCTGCGCCGCCGTCTCCTCCGCCTCCGCCGGCGCCTCGGCTCCATCGCACGCGATGTGCCCTGCGCCGCCCCGCCGGTACGCCGCGTGCGTGATGGACGCCAAGTACATCACGGCGGCGCCAAAGTCGAAGACGTCCTGCAGCGGCGAGCACGGCGCGCTGAACAGCTCACGTCGCGACATGAAGCTGTACTCGTGCCGCTGCTGCCCCCACAGGCGCCACATGGTGGGAAGCACCGAGACGTGGAGAAGCTCGATCAGCGGCTGCGCCGATGCTGCGCTGTCCCAGCGATCGGCCGCCGCCGTCGCCGCCGCCGCCTCGTGCAGCGGGCCCCCGTCGAGGTCGTCTCGCAGCTCTGCAGCCACCACGTCGGCCATCGCGGAGGCGAGCGCGACGGCGATGAGCTGCATCGCCTCCAGCCGCCACACATCATGGCGCGGCGTGTGCTGAGGCAGAAACATGAAGTCACACAAGAGCTTCACGACGTCGACGGACGCCTGGGCGGCGACGGGGTGGTCGCTGCGCAGCTGCACACACAGGTGTCGCAGCATCGCGATGCAGTACGCCTCCAGACGCAGATCGGGTGTCGGGCTCTGGTGGCGCGCGCGCACCAGCGCTACCGTGCGCTGCACGAGCGCCAGCGCCGCCACAGAGGAGGACGGCGACGAGGTCGGGTAGACAGAGATGAAGTGCGGGAGGGCGTAGAGGCGCGCCAGCAGCTGCGCGTAGACGCACGCGTGATCGGGGCTCGGGGCCGCCACCCACACGCGCCCGTCCGCCACCTCCTGCGCCACGAGGTTTGGCCCCACGACCCAGACACCCGCGTCGTCGGCGGCCTCCTCACCAAGCGGCACGCGCTCCATCAGCGTCACGAGGCAGTGCGAGACGCGCACGAGGTACGCAGGCGTGATGAGCCGTGCGTAACCCGACCAGCGCACCACCTCGTGCAGGAGCGCGGCGTAGTCGACGCCAACGGCGGAGGCGACCCACGGACTCTCGAGTCCTTCCAGGATGTGGTTGCACAGCAGGTTCAGCGGTGACGCGCTCTTCCACAGCAGCGGCGCCTCGCAGAGTCCCTCGCTGCCACGCACGTCGCCAATCCCATCCGCGTAGTCGAGCGCACCACCATCATCATCAGTGGCGATGGCGGCGGCGGTGGCGGCCTCCTCCTCGGCTCGCGACGTCCCCGCCGGCGGCGCTGCCACACGCGCCTCGCCGCTGCCCTCGTTCGCCAACGATGTGAAGTCAACAGCAGCACCAGCGGCAGCGGCAGCAACAGAGCCAGTCGACACGCTTGCGTCGCGTGTCTGCGAGATGTGCGGCTCCCCCGCCGCCGCGAGTGGGGCGTGCACAGACGTGAAGAGCTGCATGAACGGCCGGATCACATCTGCGCGCAGTCGCCGCCGGCGCATCTCCAGCGCATCGCGGCGCCGCCCCGCCACCACCGTCGACGCTGCTGCCGCTGCTGGACGTGAAGGATCTCGAGTGTGCGCACCACCACCACGAGCAGCAGCAGCAGCGGCAGCAGCAGTGTCGGCAACAGCGTTGGCGGCGTGCTTCTCCGCCACACGGCAGTACGCCAGCACGTGAGGCTTCACAACGCGCTCCAGTGCGAAGACAAGAACGTTGGACACGACGTGCAGGCCGAGGACGACGTGCGGCGCGGTGCCGTGCCGCTCCGCCACGGCCGCGAAGAAGGACGCGAAGGCAACGAGACAGCGACCCGCCTCCTCCGCGTCTCTGGCGGGGATCACGGCCGCGGCTGTGGCTGTGTTGGTGGCGGTGGTCGAGGCAGCAGCGTTCACATCAGCCATCATCGTGTTCAGCCGCTCCTTCAGCCGCGGCACATCGATGTTCGTGAGGAACGAGTCCATCACACCGCAATACAAAGCAGCAACTACACACACTCGCTGTCGTCTGTCCTCTCTCTCTCCCCCGCTCACGCTCACGCGCGGTCGATCCGCGTGAGTGCGGCGCTGCGGTGTGTCCGCAGTTAAGAAAGCAATTTATGGAGACGCGCAAGGGAGTGCAGCGCTGCACCTCCACGCGTCTGTCTGAGTGTCTGCCTGTCTGTCTGTCTGTGTCTGAGGTGCTCCAGAGCAGGTCTCTCCCTCTCTGTTCGTCTTCTGCAATAATAATAAAACAAGTCACACCTGTGCATGTGTGTGCATGTGTGTGCATGTGTGTGAATGTGTTGGACGAGGTCGAAGGGAGAAGCACAGAGAGAGGGAGAGAGAGGTGGTGACGATGATGAGGACGAGTCGGGAGGGGAGCGCGGCGGACGCAAGCAGAAGGAGCGCCGGGGCGGTAGTAGACGGCCGCGCCGCTTCCAGCGCTGCGTCGCGCACACGTGTGGGTTGGCGTGACGGTGGCACGTGGCGTGCCAGTGATGCCGCGTGCCACCGTCACACGTGGCACACGTACGAGCAACATCAGGTGAGAGACGGGGAGGGGGGAAGAGAGTGTGCATTCCGTGGCCGGCAGCGCTGCCGACGGTCTCCTCTGCGCCACAACCTCCCCACACAACAACACACACACAACAACACACACACACACACAAACACAGAGAGAGCGAGAGACTGGGATACTGAGCCGTGAGTGTGCGCGGACACAAACACACGAACTGTCTCTCCTTCTCTCTTCCTCTCTCTGTCGCCTCATCAGCGACTGAGGACGAAGAAGAGCGTGTAGAGCCGGCGCAGCGGGTCCCACGAGCACGCGTAGGCGTCTGATGTGCTGCCATCCGCCTCCTCCAGCACGTCGCGCGGCTGGGAGCGCGTCGCCTTGGCAGGAAACTTGAGCGCGATGGTCGCGTAGCCCTCACAGGCAACGAGAAGGTAGACGAAGTAGTCATCCGGTGGGCGCTCCACCAGCTGCTCGCGCGCCGACAGCCAGCGGTGCAGCGGTCGCGTGCCATCCTCCGCCGCCGTGAACATCACCTCCACCCAGACCTTCGTGCGATAGGCCACCTCGTCGTGCTCGGTGCGGAACGTGTACAGAGGAGCGCCGAAGCGGTTGTCCACAGCGGCGGCGGCGGCGGCGGATGCACCGGCGGCCGCCGCCGCGCCACCGCCGGACGTCCCTGTGCGCCCTCCGAGCGCCAGCAGCGCCTCCTCGCGGCGCGCGCGCTCCTCGGCCTCGGCGTTCCGCCTCTCCTCCTCCTGCAGGCGGAGGTGGTGCAGCTCCTTGTGCTGCCGCCGCTCCAGCTGCGTCGCGTGCGTCTTGCCAGCGATGTGCTTTAGGAAGTTGTTCTCCTCCGTGCAGTAGATGCCACACAGCGTGCACGTGACGTGGCCCATGTGATTGCGCTTGAAGTACGGGTTCGACCGCGCGACCTCGACCGGGTCGAGGGCGTTGAGACCGCCGCCATCACGCGCCGCCATCGTGGCTGACGGCGGCCGAGGGGAGACGAGAAAGAGAGAGAAGAGACGGGAGTGAGACACACACACACACACACACAGAGACACAGACTACCGTCTGTGCATTCACGTGTTTGTGTGTGCGTGTGGAGGGGAAGGCGGGGGAGAGAGCGCGCGGTGGGCGGTTGAGATCGTATGTGGATGAGATGTGATGACGATGAGGACGGAAGAAGAGGAGGAGACGTGACAGAGAGAGACACAGAGAGAGAGGCGCGATGCAGAGGAGACGCACACACACACACACATACACACACACACACACACACACGCACACACACACACACACACTCGCACACGTACACGTACACGCACGAATGCATGTGTACACCACACGCACGTGAATCTCTTTTCCCTTTTTTTTTTTTTAATATATAACTGAGAGCAACAATGCATGAGAGAGGGAGGGACGAATGAGAGAGACAGACGCAGACATGCACACACACACACGCACACGCACACACGCACACGCGTTCGAGAGCACCGCCGCACCAACAGAAGAAGTCAGAGAGAGAGAGAGAGACAGGGGAGAGCACCACCGCCATCACGCAGCATCAGATGTAGACCTCCATCACACGCTGCACAGCGCCGTGGCAGACGGGGCAGGCGAAGATCTCCTCCCGGCAGTGACTCTGCAGCCGCTGCACACACAGCCCGCAGAGTCCATCGTGGCCACACGGCTGCAGCAGCACGCGGGAGGCATGCAGCGCCTGCCCACAGTACAGACACACGCCGGCACTGTTGCGCAGTGCCACATCGCCGCCGCCGCCACCGCCGCCGCCGCCGCCGCTGCGGGTGCCACTCGCGGCCACCGCCGTTGGCGACGCCTGCGTCGTCGGAGTGGTGAAGAAGTCGTCGAGCGCGGCCGGCGGCGGCGAGGCGGCGGCGTGATGGGGTGACGCGACTGCGGCAGCGGCGGTGGCGGCGCTGCGGTTGGTGTAGCGCATCGCGAAGGACTCGAGGACGCCGCTCAGCGCGCGCTGCAGCTCGACAAGGATGTCGTACACAGAGCCGCTTGCGCGCCACGACTCGGGAGAGAGTCGGATCAGCTCGGGCCGCACCTCGCCGCTCTCGCGGTCCGCCATGAGCCCGGTGAAGCACTGCGTCGTGAGCGCCGCCGCCGCCGCGCCTCCCGCGGTCGCGTCGACTGGCGGCACAGTTGGGCGGGTGGCCGCGTCCACCAAGTACACACGCGGCGGGCTCGCGTAGGTCCCACCCTCGACCGCGTCGCCGGTGCTCGGCGACACCGTGAACTGCAGCAGCACGCGCACGTGCAACTCGGCCACCGCCTCGACGACGACCTGCTGCGTGACGCCCGCCTTCCCACCCGCGACCGGCATCGCGCCCTCCACCGCGTTCAGCTTGGAGGCCGGTAGCTGAGCGGTGGCGGTGGCGGTGGCGGCGGGTGGCGGCGGAGACGTCTGGCCCACCGTCGTGGTGTAGGGCCGCTCTTGCGCGATCGCGAGCACCGCCGACTTGCGCTCGCTGTAGAGCGGCACATGAGCGACGATGCGGTGCCGCGCTGGGAAGTACCTGCAGAGACCATCACCAAATCTGGAGAGGCTGCGCAGGATCGTGGCGCAGCGCACGTGCGACGGCGTGCGCAGCGGCAGCGCGTTCTGCATGAACGATGGCGCGCTGTGCGAGTGGTGGTGGCGGTAGGTGTCCGCGGCGCTGCCACCGCCGCTGCCGAGCGCCGCCACGTTGGGGCGCAGCGGGAAGGCGTAGCTGCTGGTGGGGACGATGAGCGGCGGCACCGCCTCGAAGTTGCGCACGACGACGTTGCGCACGTACGCCGTCAGCGTCTGGTACTTGTCATCGCCGGGGGCGGGGAGGACGGCGCCGCTGATCGGGTCGAGGTACTCCGCCTTGCGGCTGATAGCAAAGTCGTTCAGCCTCTGCACATTCACGCAGACGCGGTAGCGGCAGTAGACCACGCGCGGCGCCACGTCCGGCGTCGCCGATGCTGTGGGAGACGAGGTGCCCGTGGCCGCCCCGGACGCCACGGCGGCGGCGGCGGCGGCGGCGGCGCCAGCGCCGTGCGTGAAGGACGCCTTGCTGGGGAGGCTGCCGCACGGGCTGAGCGACCCGTCTGACGTCTCGGCGGCGGCGGCGGGGGCGTAGACGCTGATGATGACTGGCGTGAAGTACACGGTGCCACGGTACGTGTAGGGCAGGATGCCACGCAGCTCGTAGTGGTCGCTGCACTGGACGTACTTGAAGCCGTCGCCGTAGGCGGAGCGGAAGCCCTGCAGATCGGGATTGGCAAGCACGCGCGATGCCGTGATGTCGAACTCCCGGCGTGGGCGCACCGGCAGCGGCAGCGGCGGTGGCGGTGGTGGCGGCGGCAGTGCGACGGCGGCGCCACTGTTCGCGTGGATGCCAGGCAGCAGCGGCGGCAGCGATGTGGATGCGATGGTCGTGGTGGAGGCGGTCGCACCAGAGAAGCTGGCGGCGCCGGTGCCGCTCGCGTGGCGGCGCAGCGTGGGTAGCGGGAGTGGGGAGGCACGCACGCTGCTGCCCTCGCCGAAGGACGTGAAGGACGGCGCGGTGCAGACGCCACTGCCGCGAGTGGTGTGCTGTGGCGCGAGAGATGATAAGCCAACGCCGTCGCTCCGCACCTGTCGAGGCAGCCCGTTGCCACCCCACGACCCATCCACCCCGGCGTGCGCGCCCTCTTCATCATCGCTGTCGGAGACCGTCATGCTCTGGAAGCGGCCGGGGCCGCTGCTGCTGCCGCCGCCGCCGCTGCTGCCGATGTGTATGTGTTGCAGCGACGCGCCGCGCGACAGCGGCGACTGCTGCGGCGGTCTGCTCTGCAGCGCTGCCGCCGCGGAGAGGATCGCAGCGCACTCGACGTGTCCATTGCGCTGCGCCAACTGCACTGGCCGCTCGTTGAAGATGTTCTCCTTGTCTACTGGCGTGTGCAGCACGTCAACGAGGTAGCGCACGATGCCCGTCGCGCCGGTCGAGGCGGCAAGGTGGAGGGCCGTGTTGAAGCTGCCGCCATTCGGCGCGAGCACGTCTGCTCTGTACTCCTCGCACAGCATGCTCACCGTGTCGAGGTAGCGTGAGCAGCCCGCCTGGAGCGACGCCACGTCGGTGCGGTGGCAGTTTGAGATGCACGTGTACAGCAGCGTCATGTTGGATCCTTTGGCGGGGACGTTGACGCGCTCCGGGTGCGCGCGCAGCCACGCCCGGAGCTCCTCCGTGTTGCCATCCGCCGCGTGGCGGTACTCCATCACGCTGACCGGGTGCAATCTACTGCAGCGCACGAACAGGAGAGGAGAGGAGAGGTCCGGCCGTGCTCTGCAGCGCTCGTCGACGGCTATCAGTCAGAGCACGCAGCGATGCAGAGAGCAGCTCTCGAGCAGAACGTCTGTACCTCTACCTCTGTCTGTCTGTCTGTCTGTCTGTATGTGTCTGTGTGTGTGTATGTGTGTGTGTGTGTGTGATAGAAGCGGCTCGACTGCA
>JAECZO010000167.1:0-11011 GCA_019188245.1 Novymonas esmeraldas | reverse complement strand
GGAAGAGTAAAGGTGAAGAGAGAGACGCACAAACGTACGCACACACACACACATGCACGCACACGCCGCACCACCCAGTTGATCACGAACAGTGCAGTCCGACGTGTGTCACGCACACGGCAGAGGACACGTGTCAACACCACGGCCGATACACCACTCCCAAAAGGAAACAATCACACAGACGTCAGTACACCGTCACCATGAGATCAACTTGAAAGAGGGGGGGAGGGTGGCGGAGGGCAAGCACACACACACACACACACACACAGACACACACAGACACATACACAGAGGTGTTGCCCCTCCTCCCCTCCCCCCTCCCCCGCTTCGGCGCTGTCGCCGTGTCACGCGGCGCCCCACCACTGACTCCACCCGCGCTGCGTGGTGCCCCACAGCGAGTTCGCTGCGGCCGCCGCCGCCGCACTCGCACCTGCAGGGACGGCGCCGACGCCGCCCACAGTTGCGGCCGCCGCGTCGTACATGCCGCTCACGGAGTACGGCAGCGACGGCGCTGTCGCGCTGATGGCGCCGTGCACGGAGAGCGGCGAGGGGGCCGCGGTGCTCGGCAGCGGGCTCAGCGCGGCGGCGGTGGGCGCCACCAGCGTGAAGGGCTGGTGCGGCGCCACGGCGGCGGCGGAGGCTGGCAGGCCGTTGGTGCTGTGGGTGGCCGCCGCCGCCGCCGCTGCCATGGCCGCCGCGTAGGACGCGGCGATGGGCAGCAGCGTCAGCCGGTCGACTCGCTCGCGCGGGTGCAGACTCGACTCCGCCACGCCTGTCGCGCCGCCGCCGCCGCTGCCGCGGACCGCCGTGGCACCGGCTGCAGCCGCAGTCGCAGCCACGGTGCGGCGCTCGCCGACGTCACCGCCGGCAACAACCCACAGCAGCGCGCTGGCTTCGATGAACTGACGGTGCGCCGCGATCAGCGACGGCAGCGCACTCCGCCAGCGCAGCGAGTCGCACGCGGCCTCGAGACGGCGGACCACGCGCAGCAGCGGGCCGCTCAAGAGCCACGACACCACCGCCTCCGCTCCTGCATCGCCGGCGGTGTTGCTGCCGCCTGCGCCGCCCACGCTCAGCCCCCACGCGGGACGGGCCGCGTCCGTCGCGCTGTGCGGACACAGCACGCTGGATAGAAACAAAGCATCGAGTGTGTACTGCAGACACGCCGCCGCCGCGTGAACAGGCGCCACCGCGTCGGCGCTGCCGACGCTGCCGACGCCGTCCGCCGGTGCCGCTGCTCTCATCCCGTCCTCCACGCGAGCGCAGAGCTCCTGCTCGAAGAAGTCCACCGCCGCCGCCTCCAGCCGCTGCAGCACGCGCTGCCGCTCTGCCGCTGCCACCAGCAGCGTCAACACGTGCGCGCCACCGGCAGGCTTCCCAGCCGCCGCCGCCACCCCGTACGTGCTCTCGACGCCGTACAGCGCGTGATGCAGTCGCCGCAGCGTCGCTTGCATGAGTGCTGTCACCGCGTAGGTGGGCTGCACGGGGCAGGCGGCACCGTGGCTGGCCACCGGCGCGCGCCTCACGGCTGCCACGTCGAGGCTGTGCTGCTGCTGCTGCTGCTGCTGCAGCTGCCGCGCAGGCTCGTCATCATCACCGGAAGCTCTGGTCCGTCGCGCAGTGCCGTAGGCGCGACCCAGTGCCACGCGGAAGCCCGTCACCAGCAGCGCTTGCCACGGCGCCTGCAGCTCCGCGTACAGACGCTCCGCCTCTGCGCAGAGCGGCTGCACCCGCGCCGCCTCGCTCGCTGACGCCGTCGCGCGCAACCGCCCCAGCGCATCTGCGTACACCTGCACAAGCAGCGCCAGCTCATAGCAGTGCACCACGGTCGCGGTGTCGGTCAGCGGCGTCGGTGGTGCATCTCCGCGCGGCAGCTGCGCGGCAACGCGGCCCAGCGCGGCGGCCAGCCAGTCCACGACACGCGTGCGCAGTGCGCCGGCATCGCCGCCGTCGCCGACTCCCCGACCCGTCGGCACGACGTCCACGAGTGTCCGCAGACAGCAGCGAAGCAGTCCCACGAGGTGACCGCCGCAGCAGCCGTCATCGCGGTTGACCTCGGCGCCGGCGGCGACGTCGGTCTCCTGTGCACACGAGTGTGGGTAGGGCAGCGCGCGCATGCCGCCGAGCAGCTGCACCAGCTGCTGCTGCTGCAACTCACTCAGCACCACGTCCGCCGCACCACCCGTTGCCGACGCCGGCGTCGCGGGCGGCATCTGTGGCAACTGCGCCGCGCTCGCGGCGGCGCGGCCACACTCGAGCATCTCGCCACGGAACAGAGCGCCACCGGCGGTGGACGACGCAGCAGCAGCAGCAGCAGCAGCAACAGCAACAGATGCAGTGGTTGCGGCTGCCGGGCGGAGGCGGTCCCAACAGATCCCAGCCTCCGCCGCGGCGGCGCTGGTGGACGGCGCCGTGGTGGGGAGTGTGTGTCGACGCAGGGTGGACAGCAGCCCCGCCCACGCAGCGTCCTCGTCAGCGCCGCTGTTGCTGCTGTCGCCGCTGCCTCTGCCCCCCTCCTCCTCCTTCTCCTCGTGACGGAGCTGCGCGGCCGCGGAAGAGATCGCGCAGCCGACGCACGCGTCGATGAATGTGATGGACTCCAACGCCACCGAGGCGCACCCCTGCAGCGCAGCACGCAGCGTCGCCGCCTCAAGCGCAGTCCACCACCGCGGCGCATCCACCGTGGCCCACGTTCGGCCGAGACGGGAGAGGTCCGGTGGGGTGCAGCCAGGACGCCGCCCACGCACGTCCGAAGCAGTGGTGGACGCGTGGCGCTGCAGGGCCCCGCTCATGGCGCCGCGGAGCGCCTCCACCGCCGCGGAGGCGCCGCTGCTGCTGCGCTGGTCCTCGCCGCCGAACCGCGTGAGTGTCACCGGGTCCTGCGCAAGCAGCACCACGAGCGACGAGACGCACGGCCCGAGCAGCTCTTGGCACACGCGACGCAGCGGCTCCGTCACGTCCGCGGCGGCGGCGACGGCAGCCGTGGCCGCGGTGCGCGGTGGGGCAGCGTCGGCGCCGCGCGCGGCGGTCGTGGACGCGGCTCCGGTCGCCTGCAGCTCCGGCACAGTCGCCGTGCTCGACCGCAGCAGCGCCACGTAGCAGCGGCGTCGCGCCGCCGCTGCAGCCGGAGACGGCACACCACCACCACCGCCCTCCTGCATCGATGGGTTGCCCGGCAGCGGCAGCGGCGGTACGCCACCATCACCAGCGCCGCCGCCGCTGCCGTCGCCGATGTGCCGCAGCCGCCACTGCAGCAGCTCATCGAGAGACGGCGCCGACCCAGACGCCGGCCGCCGACGCACCGCCGCCGCCGCCGCGGCCTCCGACTCACCCTCAGAGCTGATGCGGTGTAGAAGGTGGAGCACCACCGTTTCACAATCCGCGCCACCCATCTCGGCTGGCGACTCGGCCACGCTGCGAAGGACGTCCACGTAGACGGAGAAGCCGCGCAGCAGCCACGACAACCCAGTGAAGCATCGCAGCGCCCACGCGGTGTTGGTGATCGTCTCGCCACGTCGAGCGGCGGCGCCGCCCCGCAGCCCGAGGGCGGCGGTGTACGCGGCGGTGGCGAAGACACGCGTGTCTCTGCGATCCATCGCCGCCCACCGCGCGGCGCTCTGCTGCGCCTCGCGCACGAGCAGGACTGCGAGCACAGCAGCCAGCAACACGCACGGGTCAGCAGCGGCGGCGGCGGTGACGCCACCTCCTCCTCCCAGCGCCGCCGCCACGACATCGTTAACGTCCAGGGCGGCGATGCGGCACAGCGCTGCAACGGCGGCCTCTGGTGTTGCGACAGCAGCAGCGGCGGCGGCAGCGGTGCCGTCCGTCTCCGGTGAGGTCTGCCGCAACACCGGCAGCGCCGCTCCCGGCGCGCATGCGACGAGGGCACGCATCAGCGTCGGCGACTCGCGCAGCGCCCGCAGAGCGCCGTGGCACTCGGCGAAGATCGTGCACGTGGAGACCAGCCGACGCAGCTCGGCGGTATCGCGTGTCTGCGCGTCTGCTGCAGACTCGGCACAGCGCCACGTCACCACGGCGATCGCGTCAGCGGCGCGGCGCAGGCGTTGGATCATGAACTTCACCAACCGCGTTTCCAAGGCCGAGGCGCGGCGCTGCAGAGCGCAGACCCACGACGGCGGCCGCGAGGCTGCGCTGTCCCGGTCGACAAGAGCACCACAGCAGCGCTGGAGGGCGCACTGCACGCGGCGCAGTTGCTGCGCGAGGTGGAGCAGCGGCGTGTCCTGCTCAAGGGCCACCAGCGCGGCCTCGCTGTGGCTCTCTGCGGCGGTCCCGGCCAGCGCGCCGGGGTGGGTGGGCGCCCCCGTCAACTCCGCCGACTCCACCGCCATGTACTCGAGGTGCAGCGCCTGCAGCGCGTCATTCAGCTCGTTGCGAGTGTCTGCAGCGCCGCTCTCGCGGTGCGGCGGAGGCGCCGTTGGGAGTGGAAGAGGCAGCGCGGGCAGCGCGGGCGGCGGCGGCGGCGGCGGCGGCGGCGGCGCGCCCGCGACGGCGGTGTTGGCGGTGGACTCGGCCGTGGATGCGGCGATGCGCTGTCGACGCCGCGCGCGCGCTGCGCACCGCGGGGGTACCTGGATGGTGCCGGCGCCACCGGCGGCGCCAGCGCGATCCATCGCGGACTCCATGTCAAGCACATCGGCACAGTCGCGTCCCATGCCGACGACGCCATCGCACGCCGCGAGTAGGTCGCGGTATGAGTTGCCGATGATGCCGTGCAGGTCGTGTTGGTTTTCTTCAATGCTGCGCTGCACCGTGGTGAGGTAGTTGTGTGCTTGAAGGATGTCGTTGTGACACAGGATGCGGCGCACCTCTTGCGCTGCCGCCTCCATCGCCATTTGTGGTGGTGGCGGCTGCACCGCCGCTGCTGCTGCTGCCGTGTGGCACGTACACGACGCGGCAACCACCACTCGCCTCCTCCCACTCTCTGTCTGTCTCTCTCTCTAAGCACACACACACACGCACTCTCACACTCCTCCTCGGCCCAGCGATGTGTGTGTGTGTATGAGTGTGTAGGAGGCGATGAAGGGGGTATTCGTTGCTGTCGTTTGTTTGTTGTTTTTTTTTTTTTTTTTTTTTTTTGTGTGTGTGTGTGTGTGTGTGTGTGTGTGTGTGTGTGTGTTCTTATTTGATGTTGGATACAACTTGAAAAGACAAGGTGACGACGACGAGAGAGAGAGCGCGAGTGGGCATTGACGGGACGTGCAGAGAGAGAGAGAGAGATGCGATGGAAGCCGCGCCGTGTTTGGATCTGATTTGATTTCTTCTGTTTTTTTTTGTTTTTTTTTTTGTGCCTCCACTCACCATCACCACCACAGAACACATATAAACACACACACACACACACAAACACTCACCCTGGTGTGCCGGGCCGCCGCCGTCTCGCAGCGTAGGTCTTGTGGTGGGGAGGTGGAGGAGGAGGAGGAGGAGCACACACGCACACACGCACACACACACAACAACACCCATGCACACACGTATACCGTAGCACGGGATAGATCAGTGGGCAGCGCGGGAGTGGAGAACAAGAGAGGGGAGGAGGGGCGGCGTCATCGAAGGAAAGGCGGAGGACCTTCTGCTGTGGTGCACAAGGACGGTAACGCGGCGGGTGAAGGGTGAAGGGGTGTTCGTCACCACACCGCCGCCCTCAGACACACACACACACACACACACACACACACACACGCACACGCACACGCACACGCACACGCACAGGTACAGCAGTAGACTGGAAGAGGCTCTCACGCAGCTCCGCACTCAGCGAGTGAGGAGTGTGCCGCTGCTTGAGTGATACGCGGCCCACGGCGAGTACGATGAGAGCACCAACAAGGTGGACACTGAAGGTGCAGGCTGACATGCTGCAGCGCGTGTGGAACCTCCTCACGTGTCTCTCTCTCTCAACCTCTCTTTGAGTGCGTCTGTGCTTTTGTGTGTATGTGTGTGTGTGTGTGTCTTACCACCGAAGCTCTCGCGACCCACGCACGCGTCACGGTGCACTTGTGGGTCTGAGAGAGGGAGAGAGAAGGGCGGTGGCAAGAAGAAGATCAAAATGAAAGTGAAGACGACGGACAGAGAAAGCAAGCAAAGATGGAGCAAGGCGGAAGACAGAGAGAGAGAGACAGACAGTGGGAGGGAGGGAGGCGGTGGTCGTGCGTGTCCTCTCTCTCTCTCTCTGAGCGAGAGAGAGAGATGAGACAAGGATGAAGAAGGAGGGCACTCGCAGACGCACATCCTTGTGTGTCCCTCGAGCTCAGGAGAACAAGTGCGAACAGAGAAAGAGAGAGACACACACACACACACAAAAATGATGAGCGACAACGACTCACGTGGTAAGACACTTGTATCACAAGACAAAATCAAAAGAGGAAGAAGATGCACTGCGAAAGAAAGAGAGACACAGAGAGAGAGAGTGTGTGACGGCTGGGAGCCGTCTTGACGCCTCTCCTCTCCCACCATGATGTGCGCGCCGCTGCTGATCTGTGCATATTCCTTCTCTTTTTTTTTTTTCCTCTATTTCTTTTCTTTTTTTTTTTTGATTTTCCCGTGAACCAGTGCAAGTGTCCACACGGAGTGCACCTGCTGGCGTGTCAGTGCACGCCTCTGTGTCCGTCTGTGCGTGTCCGTCTGTGCGTGTGTGCGTGTGTGTGTGTGTGTGTGTGTGTTGAGACTGTCGGAGTGCACACCGCGACCCAGTGGGGTGTTGCCACCTTCACCACCGCCGATGTCACTTCACATTCAAAACAACTCGAAGGCACACACACACACACACACACACACATACACGCACAGGCATACAGATACGCAAACACGTGCACACATGCGCACCGACACGAGAAAGAAAGAGAGAAGAGAGGAGATACACAGATGCATGGCGGCACGCACATCAAGGGACGGAGGAAGGGGAGGCAGAGGCAAGCCTCGATGGATAAAGAACAAATAGAGAGAGACAGAGAGAGACAGAGAGAGAGACTTGAAGCAGCCGTTGTATCGAGAGGCGGACTGTGCAAGACAAACTTGCAGGCACAGACACAGACGAACACACACACACAGAGACACACACACACACATACACACATACAGACACACACACCTGAGCCCAAGACCTGACACACACACACAACAGCTAGAAGTGAAAGAGGAGAAGTGGGAGGGCGACAGACCGGAGCCACGCGCCAAACAAAAAAAAAAAAAAGAGAGAGAGGACGACGAAGATGAAGACAAAGAGAGGTATGGAGATGAAAGACACACACGAGCGCAGCACACGCACGGCAGCCGTGGAAGACGGAGAGAGAGAGACAGAGAGAGAGTGTGGACATGAACAAGAAAGAGTTGAGAGAACCATTGCAACCCACACACACACACACACACACATATGTGGAAGGGGACGAAGAGAGAGAGAGAGAGAACAGGAGTGACGGCATTGAACGAGAGTGTGCACGCCGCTCCTCCTCCTCCTCCTCTCCCTCCTCGCGTGGGGGACTCTCCACACGCTATTCACTCACACTTCTTTGTATTTTTTTTTTGTTTTTGTTTCTTTGTTTTCGATGGGAAGGGAGCAGCCCATGCACCGAGTCCGATCGAGACGCGGGTGTGCCGCACTGCAGCACAAACCCATTTTTTTTTTTTTTTTTTTGCGTGCCTCTCGACGCATCTGTCCGTGTCTATCTGTGTGTGTGTGTCCGTGTGTGTCTGTTGTGTCGGTCGTGACTCTGTGAAGCAGAGGCGCAGACACACACACACACATACAGAGACACATACACACACACGGCGACGCTGCAGCGTTGCCGATAAAAAAAAAAAAAAAAAGAAGAGTACAGCTAAAACACACGTACACACAGAGAGAGTGAGAGAGAGAAACACACACACAAAAAAAAAAAAGAATGGAATCGAGCAAGCGCAAGGCGGTGATCACAGTAGTGATGGCGTGAGCAGAGCAGCCCAGCACTACACACCCACACAAAGTGTGAGAAAGACACTCAGATAGAGAGAGAGAGAGTGAGACACAGACAGACAGACACAGACACAGACAGACGCGCAGGTGGTAACTGGCGAGACGGTTCACCGATGGGGACGGTGCTCAGCAGCTGACGTGATACAAAAAAAAAAAAAACCTGAAAAAAAGGCGAGACGAAGAGAGAGAGAGACAGGAACAACACGGTGTACAGGGAGCACCAGCGCGGACTCGCACGAACGTGGCGCATCTCACCGGCACTCATAAGACCGCCTTCCTTGACACATACACATACACAAACACACACAAACACACACACACACAAACACACACAAACACAAACACACACAGACACACACAAAAAAAAAAAAACTCAATGAGCTCGGGTAGAAGAAGAAGAGAGAGAGAGACGGGTGGAGGAGGAGGAGGAGGAAGAGGAACACCCCGTGACGGCAGCTACACTTTGAAAAAAAAAAAAAAAAAAGTGAGAAGCCGTGATGAAGGAGAGGATGAACACGCACGTGATGGGAAAGAGAAGAACGACAACACTGGCAGAAACAACATGGACGGAGACCGCAGCAATGTGACACACCTCTCGACATACACACACACACACACACACAAGCAGAAATGCAGCTGTGAAGTCACTATCACAGAAGGCAGACAGAGATAGAGAGAGAGACCTGCTCTGGAGCACCCCACTCACACACACACACACACACACACACACACACTCGAACACACAGCTGATAGGCAAAAAGAGGAGAAGAAGAAAAAAAAAAAAAGAGAGACGACTCATACAAGTCATTGAAGACGGAGACACACTCAGGCCGAATGCCGGAGCACTTGCGCGCACACACACACACACACACACACGCGTGCAGTGCGTCCAGACATGACGGCCGGGAAAAGAAGAGTCAATGGAGGACAGGGTGTGCGCCACCGCAACTGACGCGACAACAACTACCAGAAACAAGTATCAAGAAGAGACGTAACGTCCACATACACACATGCACACACATGCACACACATGCACGCCCTCCCGCAAACAGGCAGAGAGGGAGAGAGAGTGTGTGTGTGAAGGTCAAACAACATCCTCCTCCTCCTTCCTTCTCCCCTCCCCCCCTTCCCCCGCTCACACGGCGTTCGCACGACACCCGGGGGGAGTGATGGCAGTTAGACGGTGCGCACACGAAGACACAATTCTATTTTTGAGGGGGGCGAAACGCAAAGCACGAGATCGCGACAGAAGGGGGGAGGGAGGGGAGGGGCGAGAGACGAGTCATGTGAACACACACACACACACACACACACATACATACATACACACAGACACACACACACACACACACACACACACACACATACATACATACACACACATTCACACATTCACACACACACACACACACATATGCACAACTCGCGAAAGCACCAACTTCGCAGTTCATCCATGGGACACAACAGAGGGAGAGAGGAGAGAGCGAGAGCACGAAAGTCAAAAGCACGTGACGGACACACGAACATAACAAAAAAAAAAAAAAGAAGAAAAAAAAAAAAAAAAAGCGGATGATCAGAGAGCGAGACACACAGACACACGCATACACACACACACACACACAGGCAGACAGTGGGATGAGAGTGCTGGCAGCGGCAGCGAGTACTACCCTCTTCCGCGCGCAGCCCCTCCACTTCCACCTCCACTTCTTGAAAGGTCTGACGGACTCTCCGCCGTGCCACTCCGCTTCAGAGAGCTGCGGCCGGCGGCCACAGTCCAGTCACACGCGTGCACACACGCACACATGCATATGCACACTGCCACTGACATAAAAAAAAAAAAAAAAAAACTCGCGAGAACTAGGAGAATAGAAGCACGTCGCACGACATCTGGGACGCAAACCCACACACACAGACACACATCACACACACAGACACACACACACGCCGGCACACACACACACACTCACACTCGCCTCTTTCTCACTCTGACGGCTGTGACATGAAGCCATCATCCACGGCGGTCGGTCGATCCACCCAATACGTGTACTTGTTGTGATACACCGCCACACCATCCGCGTCGGCCATGTCGTACTTCGGTGTGCGTCGTGTGTTGCGCACCCACCGCACGTCCGGCAGCGCGTCCCAGCCCACCACCTCCGGCCCCATCGTGCGGCGGGTCTCTCGCACCCACTCAGCCGCCTGCTCCACCGCCGCCTTCTCCGCCCTGCCCTTCCTGTTGGACATCTTCAGCGTCGCCGCCAACTCCGCCTGGAAGTAGTGGTGCAGGTAGTAGGTATCGGCCGGCGTGCAGCGGTGCGCCACCACCGTCGACCACGTCACGTCATGCATCTTGCCGCGGTGCATGTCGTGGAACCGCGGCAGTCCCTCCCTCACAAACCACACGCGGTTGTTCAGGCACTGGTCACGCGCACGCGTCAGGGACTGGCGGATCAGCAAGCCGAGCAGGATGTCCTCCTGATGGAAGCGCGCCGCGCGGTACACCTTCGACAGCCGCGGGTCGAACGTCATCATAGCCATCTTTGCGATGTCCACACGCTTCTCCTCGCCGGGGGGCTCCAGCACCACCTGCGCCAGTGTCCGGTGCAGCATGAACGTCATGCCGGCGTTGAACTGCGCGTTCTGGAAGACGCGCATGCTGCCCCAGTACGCGCACTCCACCGTCGCCGCGTGTGGCGATGCCGGTGCGGGTGACGTGGGTGTGCCTGCGCCCTCCACATCGATGCCGCCGTCCGCAGAAGCTGGTGGAGGACTACGGACCTGTGCGCCGCTCATCACGTAGCGCACATCGCTCAGGAACTGTGGCACCTTCATGTAACTGTCGTCGTCGCCCTTGACGATGTATGGCACGGTCGGGAAGGCGTGGTAGGCGTACTCCAGCCACAGGATCAGCTTCTGGCTCATCCCCACCTCCACAGGCAGCCCCCACTTCGTGGTGTCGCCGAGCTTCTTGTCTGTCGTCGGCCGCCGGTCCGTCATCATGTCGATCCACACGACGTTGCGGTGTGTCAGCGCCTCCTGCCACAG
>JAECZO010000166.1:0-48338 GCA_019188245.1 Novymonas esmeraldas | reverse complement strand
GGCGCCCCCTGGCCAGGTTTGGCCAGACCGTGTGCCACCAGGCGGGAGCCCACAGACACGGTGTATCGTTGTGGTGTGTGTGGTGGTGTGTGGTGTGTGCGTGTAGGAGTGTGTCGCGATGTGGGGAGGAGTAGAGCTGATTTCTTTTGTTCTTTTACTTTTGAGGGGGAAAAGCGCGACAGAAACGGAGCACCGACTGGCGGGGAAGGAGGAGGAGGAGAGACAGGAAAGGAAGTGACGCACTGAAGAGGCGACTCGTCGCCAATGTTGAGTGTCTCTCCTCCTTTCCTGTTTCTCTTCTTGTTCCACCGTTCCAGTTCGTGCTGACTTTCTGTCGCGCATTTCTCTTTCAAATAGAGGAAACACGTGTCACAGGTTGCGGCCCACATTGCATGATGTCGCTCGCGGGCCAGAGTGCGCTGGCTTTATGCGCGATTAGTGGGGTCGATGCTGAGATAACGAAGGAAGAGGTCGTCGCTGTCGACGAAGCAGGACAGTTCTTCTGCGACATCGAGTATCCCTTTCCCTTTGACGCGTAGGTGTCATCCGGCGTCGTCCAGCCGAGTGTGCTGGAAGCCGTCGCTCAGCGCCTGCCGACGTCACTCCCGCCTCCCGCTGTCCGTCCAGGGTCTCGTGGTGGACACGTGCGGCAACCTCACCGAGTCCCTGTATCAGCAGTACCAGAGCGACGCGCAATGAACGCAGATGCAGGTACACTCCCTCTGGATCGGCTCGGAGACCCAGGCAGCGCGGATGACCAGCACCATGAGTAGCATCATGGGCAACTCCCAGGCCCTCAGCCACGACGCCCCTGGACCCGCTGCACTTTTGGCCGGAAGCGTCTCAGGTTTGGCAGGGGCAACTCGCCAAAAAAAAAAAAACACAAAACACACACACACACACAGACAGAGGCCCACAGCACGGCACAGAACGTGTGGACGGTGGCCCTCCGGAGGCCGGACGCGTGACGAGGAGTTGTACTGCATGCTATCCACTCCGCGCACGCAGACCGGCAATGCGGCGGCGCTCACGCAAAATACCACGCAGTCGCTCGTGCGGGTGGTAGCCAGGCTCCACGAGTTGCTGGCAGCGGAGAGGAGAAAACGCGCGGGAGGCGTTCGCCGGGCTGCAGTTGAAAGTGCCGCAGTTCGAGGCAGCATCTTCATCTTCGTCGGCCTTGCAGAAGGTGGCGCAGAGGAACCGAGCTCACGACGCACAGCGAGCTACGAGAACAACCGCTGGGAGCGCCGTACACTAGCCACTCCAGACAGCCTCTGCAACCATGATGCCGGCCAACCCGCCCCTCAACACGACAAGTGATGACACACGCTGCGCGTTGCCTAACGCATCGCATTACCTGTCTTCCGTATTCTTCTCTCCCTCTCTCCTTCTATGATCCCACACATACGCTACGGACGGAGAGGGAGCCAGAAGGAAACGGTGCTCATGGAAAGAAGTGGCATTCAGCATTGGCGGCGAGTCGCAACTTTAGTGCGCGTGTCTGTCAGCTGGTCGATACCGCTCGGCGGGGAGGGGATGGAAGCGAGTGCGGGTGTGCTCCTCCCCACCATGCGCAGCACGCTGTCTCCCTCTCTTTGACGCGCTGCCGCTGCCGTCCCCCTCCACTCCTCCTCCTTTTCTCCCTCCTCCTCTTCTTCCTGTCGTTGTTACCGCACACATAAAGACGCACACGTGCGCGTGTGTGTGTGTGCGTGCGTGCATCGTCCCTTGCCTCCTGGCGTTGAGCCGTGAGACACCTCCCTCACCTTCGCTCTCTCCTCTCAGGTACACACACACACACACACATACATACATACACACACACACACACACACACACACACACGAGCACACGCACGTAATGTGCGACCTCTTTTCCGCCGTCGCCGCTGCGCCGCTCTTGCGCACGTGGGCCGCATCACAATTGCTGGCGAACAGCACCGTCGCCGTCCTGGACACCGTCCTAGATGTTGGTGGTGGTGGTGGTGGTGACGACGAGGAAGCGGAGGGGGGCCGCGGCACACGTGTGGTGGCGCGACTGTGGATGCGGGTGTCGCACGCGGGTCGCCCGGAGCGCGGCGGCGACAGCCCAGTCGCGGCGGCGTCTCTGCTCGCGGCGTGCCAAGTACCGCTTCGGTGCTCTGCCGATGCAGACCGACCCGTCGGCGGCGGCGTCGCGGTGCTCATCGACGGCGCTGCGCCGTCGGGGGCTGCCCGCCTCCACCTCCTATACTTCTGCGGCGGCGCCACCAACGCATCGCTGCGTGAGGCGGTGCACGCGTGGGAGGGCGGGAGGCTCGTGCACGTGCGCCGGCGCGCTCTCCTCCGCGTGGCGCAGACGGGCCCGCCGTACACGGCGATGGCGGTGGTGGGTGAGGCGGGCACGGCCGGCGTGTTCACGCTGCAGTCGGGGTTGCACCGCCGCCTCAGCACCTTTCACGTTAACATCGGTGCCGCGGCGCACCACGGGTTGGTTCCGCCCGTGTCGGTGCTGTCGGTGCGGACGCCGGCCACGCAGCCGCAGTCGCCGTGGACCGTCGTGGGTGCGTGCCTCACCGAGTCACTGGTAGGCGTCGTCCTCCGCGAGTCGCACCGGCACCGCTCCTTCTTCGCCGTCGCCGCTGTCCCCACCGCCCAGGTGGACGACGCGGTGGCACCTCACGCGTTGCTGGAGATGACGACCTCTGATCTGCACGACGCGGACGAGGCGCTCGTCCCGTGCTGCGGTCTCGCACAGCGGCTGGTGTACACCGGCTGCACCATGACGCGCACCGCACTTCACGCCTTTCCGCTTCTCGAGGTGACGCAGGTGTCTCTGTCGGCGCGGGTGGACGGGGCGGCATCTCCGCTGACCTCCGCGAGTTGGGCCTGGCGGCGCTGTGGGGCACGGCGGTTCGATGCTGCCGTGACGCGGGCCCAACCGCCGCCCGATCCACTGCCGCGCTGGTTCGTGGGTCCGCTGCGTCTGGTGAGGCCGAGCCTGCCATGCGCGTATGGCGTCGAGGCGCCCGCCGTGGATGCTGGCGCCCGCGGCGACGGGAAGGGCGGTGACGGCGTGGACATGGAGGGCGAGCGGAGCCGTGTCGGCTGCGTGGCTGCACCGGCTGACTCCGTGGGGGCCAGTAGCGCTGTGCACCGGTGCTCTCTTGACTTACCGGCCGCAGAGAGTGCGCCACGTCTATCGCGCCGGTGTGAGATTGCGGCTTCTGCGTGGTGGCAGCCACCACCTCCCTGGCCGTCGCGCGCGGCGTGTCGCGTGACGCACCACAGCGTGTGGGATCTCGCTGCCCTTTACAGCGTCGCTGTCGTCGTATGCCTGACGGCGCGACTGGTGCAGCGCGGCTGGCGCCGGTGGCGCGTATGAGTCGGCGCACGGTGCTCCAGTCGTCACCTGCTCATGTCGCACGTGCGGGCCACGGTGTGCGTGTGTGTGTGTGCTGCCAGCCACGCAGGTGGCCTTCGTCCCTGCCGCGTCGATGCCGCAGCCTCCGTGCATCCTCTGCTGCCCCCGGGCTTTGACCGCACTTGTGTGAGTGTCGGTCGTTCATGTTTTCTTGTCTTTTTTTTTTCACCTTTGCACGCGTCTGCGTCAACGACGGCAACGACGTTGCTGCTGCTGCTGCTGCTGCTGATGCCGCTGCTACACTGTCACAAGTTCACTCTCGCTGCTTCTCTCCGTGTGTTTGCTTGTCTCTCCCTCTCAGAAGGGAAGACAGCTGTAGTTGTTTGAGGGTGGGGTGAGGAGGTGGGGAGACTGTCGTTGCTGCTTCCCCTACCTCACACACACACACACACATTCACACACACGCGTACAAACACGTGTATTTGTGCGGGTATGCGTTGCCACGCTGGTCTTTAGGGTCATCCACCTTCTCTCTCTCTTCCCTCCCACCCGCCGTCTCTCTGTCGCTTCAATCTGTTGGGCCCTTCGTACCTCACACACACATACACACACACACACGATGGGGGTAGTGGTGTCAGAAGGTGAGCGCGCCGCTGTGGCACCCACTTACCATTCCTCCTCCGTCTCCTCCCACTCCCCCCCCCCTCTCTCTCTCTCTCTCACGCCGCAACGGTGCGCCAGTGTGCGCCGCGGCGGTGATGGAGAACAAGGCGCCTGGCACGGAGCCGCGCGCGGACGGGTACGCGTCGGCGACCAACGCGCGCGGCCATGAGAACTTCTTCCACCCGAAGCAGCGATCGACGGGGCAGAACATTCAGCGTGCCGGTCTGCGCTCGGCGAAGCGCGTCGGGTGGTGGTTCACCGCCGGTGTGATTGTCTTCGTGGTGGCGCCGGCGTACGTCGGCCCCGCGTATGTGAAGTACGTCGCCGGCAACGAGTGGCTGCAGCGCGCCTCCAAGTCGATTTGGCAGCGGAGGAACGAGAAGGATCATGAGTTGTACATGACGCAGCGCAAGAACACGTGGGTGGAGTGGCTCGGGCTGAAGCGGTACAACATCAGCGGCGATGAGAATGACGGCGACATTCAGAAGTACCGATAGAGGGAGAGTGTGTGTGTGTGTCTGGGTGTGTGGGTGGGTCAGGACCACTGCCACCCCTCCTCTTCTTCTTCTTCTCTCCTACCCTGTCCTCTCTCACACACGATGCGACGTCGCCGGTGGCGATCCTCTCTCTCTCTCCCCTCTTTTGTCCGTTGGCGAGGTTGTTGGTGCCTTCTTCGTGCTTTGTGTGTCTCGCTGCCATCGGCGCCGCCGATCAAACCAACTGTGCAACCTCCTCTGCTTCCGGCCTTCATACCACTGAAGGAGGGTGTGTGCGCTCTCCTCGAGCCACACGACGTGATGGGGCAACACGACGCCTGCCTCTCTCTCTTTCTCTCGTTGTTCTTCTTGCTTTATCGCACACCTTCACTCTACACTCTCCATCTCTCTCTCTCTCCGCACACACACACACACACACACACACACACACACACACACACCACACTTACACACGCAGCGGCTTGCTGGCCTCCGGCACCTCTTCCCTCCCTCCTCCCTCCTTCCTCTCTCTCGCATTCTGTGCTGGTATCGCATGGTGGTGGTGCAGTGATGGAGCGAGAGCGCAAGCTGGCGGAGCGGGAGGTGCGCGAGGTCGTCGCCGATGCCGAGTCGCCGTTGGCGCAGCGGCACGTGCGGGAGTCGCTGCGAAAGAACAAGTTCACGCTGGTGCTCTACACCATCGCCCTCGTCACCCCGGCCCTCCTCCTCGCCACCTTCTACACCGCCAAGGCACGTGAGATCCGAGGAAAGTTCAGAGACCCGTACGAGTTGCCCGAAGGCTTCGATCCCAAGACAGGCGAGCGCTCAGCCAGCTCTGCAGACGCGGCGGACACGACGCAGCAGCGACCCTTGGCTGGCTCTCTCTTTGTTGGAGAGGAGCCAGGAAGTTACGGGTCGCGGGCGCGCAAGCACACCATCTCGTAACACACTCGCAACGCCTGTCTGCTGTGCCACTGTTGCTGCCAGCCGGTGCTTCAAACGTGCTCTCTCTCTCGTGTGTCGTGTGCGTGTCGTGCACTGACCCATCTCTCCCTCGCCCTTCTGCGGCGGCCCAGCTGGCACGTGGAGCGGCACACTGAGCTTCCTGCGCCGCGCCTCTCGCCGTCTCCCGCGTGGATCTCTGCCTCGCACGCGGCCATACCCACTCTGAAGAGGAAGAGCCGGTGATGCACGAGGAAGAGGTGGGGAGGGGGGGGGGGCAGCAGACACCACCTCAGACAACGGAACGGCAGCTCTCACACACACACACACACACACTCATATGTCGTTGCCTTCGCACCATGCAGCCAAAAAAAATATATATATATATATGGGAGAGGGAGGGAGGAGGGGGATCGAGCCAGCAGTTGAGGCTCTACAACGAATCGACGACTCTCCTCCACGCTCCTCTTCTGCGTCGGATCGCCATCACTCTCCCACACACACATACACATACATACACATGCAGCTCCTGCACGCTCACCGGCCACACCGACGTGTTCCACCTCTTCTCCTCTTCCCTCGCTTTCTTCTTCCGTACACGCCCCACGTCAGTCTATCGGTGGCGGCCCACGCATATCGTCCTTCTCCTCCCCTCCCCTCCATCTCTCCCTCCTCCTCGCAGCGTCCTCAGCACGCGGACGCTTCCTTTCTCTGGGCCTCTGGCGCCTCCCCGCACACGCACTCGGCTCGGGTGTTGCCGACGCCAGCCACCGCTTGTCCACGACCTGCCCATCACTCGTGTGGCTCGACACGGTATCGGGGGCAGGGGGCAGGGGGAGGGGGACGACGCTGAGCGGGGTGGGAGAGGGAGGAGAGGGGAAGGGGCGAGACGGGGGGACGGGCAGCACCCACGTACACACGCACCATGATGAAGACGCTGGTGGAGGTGTATCGCCACAGCTTCCCCAATCGACTGCGGTTCGACAAGGCGAGTCAGGTGCTCTACGCCCAGTGCTACTCCATCAACGCGCGGTACAAGAACAAGAAGTACATACCAGAGGGTGAGATCCGCGATGTGCTGGGCGGGTACGTCCCGATGCCTGGCCGCCGATGGCTGCAGCTGCCCGTCGTGCGCCAGGTGCTGCTGGTGCGGCTCATCAACGGCGTCCGTGGGCTCAGCGGCCGCAAGTCGTGGCTGTACAACCGAAACGTGGAGGAGGAGCATCAGCGCATCGCACAGTGGCTGGAGAAGGCCGTGAAGACGCCGGCCGCTCGCCGCGGCGCCTCGACTGGCCGCACATCGGCCCCCACAGCGCCGGCGACCAGCGGCGGTGCCGCGGCGCACACCGTGACGGGGGGCGTGGTGGAGCGGGAGCAGTTTGAGCGCGAGGTGCTACGCCAGTTTCACGTGGCGACCGTGTATCAGCGCACTATGCGGGTGGGCTTCATCGCCGTGCTGGCGCTGGCCTTCATCGTGTACGCCTCGCTGCACACCGACTCCTTCGTGTACGCGTACTTGCGCTTCTGGCGGCGCTACGGCCGGCGCGAGACGCTGGACTTCTTCCGTGGTGTCACGCTCCGCCACACCGTGGCGGAGGTGCCGCCGGCGTACGCGTCTCTGCTGCCGCCGCCGTGTGTGCGCTACACGGACGCTGCGGGGGACGTGTGCTACGCGGTGAACATGGTGGAGCTGGTGCTGCCGAAGCACAACGTCGTGGTCTTTGCGATCCCGTGTCCTCAGGCGGGGGAGAAGCGGTTCTACGCGGATGTGGGGGCCGTGGCGGAGGTGTGCGACGGTGTGTTGGTGGAGGGCGTGAGCTTCGACAAGATCGACAAGCTCGTCCCGGCCGCATTCTTTCCGCTGAAGGACAACACCTTCGTGGCGCTCGGCTTGCACCACCGCTTCCTGGACATTCTGCGGAGGAGCTCTGCGGAGCCGCCGCTGCTGTACCCCGCCGGGGCGGACGTGGGGTGGGGCGCGAGCATCATGCAGGCCATCATCCCCTTCGAGCTGCGCTGTGTCTACAACCCCACCGAGCTCTCGGCAACCAAGGGTGAGGCGCGGGTGGGGTGGGGCCATGTGCGGCAGGTAGTGGAGCAGACGGTGGAGGAGACAGGCGAGCAGCCCAGTGGGGAGCGGCGCGTGCTGTGTCTGCCGTGGACGTTGAACCAGATCGTTAACCTGGAGGCGAGCCTGGTCAAGTACGGCTTTGAAGTGCGCAACGTGTATCGGCTGCACTGGCAACGCGAGGACCACATGGGCGAGCACTTCTGCAACTACTTCTCCATCACAGACTGAGGCTCGCCGGTGGTGCTGGCCGTCCTCACAGGCGTGCGCATGGTGTGTGTGTGTGTGTGTGTGTGTGTATCGTGGTGGTTGTCCTGTTCCCGTGTTTGGTGCTCACAGCTTACAGCTCTTCTTGATCTCTCACCACCTCACCACTCGCGGGGACGGAGAGAGGTGCGTGGCCGCGATGCAGCCGTCATGGCCACCTCTCGTTGTCGCTGCCCTTCTCTGCTAGGCCCGCTCGACGCCGATCAGACGCCGCGCCACGTTTCTGCGCCGTGACGTCACCGCGACGGCCACTGACATTCTTGCGCTGCTTCCACTCCCGTCACCTCTCTCTCTCACTCTCTCTGTCTGCTCGTGTACACGAACGGGTGCGTGTTTGTGTGTATGTGCGTGTGTGTGTAGTCGTGGCGTCTGTGCAGAGGTGCCACTGCACCACAGGCGCTGACCGCTCCCTTCACATCCGATTCACCGCCGCGGCCACAACGGAGAGAGTGAGTGTGTCTCTGAGTGCGCGTGTGACTGCTCCGACGTCTCCCCCGCCACACAAACACACACACACACACACACTCGTCAACGCTGGCTCAGGCACACTGGCCGCGCTCGTTCCCGAGCGTGGTCCCCCTTCTCTCCCTGTTTGCTGAGAGCGGCCTCTGCGTCTTGTTGCGGTTGGCAGAGACGGCACACGCCTTGGCGCTGCGCATCCACGAAGACCCGCACCTCCGCCACAGCCCATCGATCAATCACTGAGTTGTCGGCTGCGACACCCGCTCTGTCGCTGTGCTCACACGCACCCGAACTGGCGCCGTGTCGTGGAGGCCCTGCGAGAGCTGCCGGAGTGTAGTACAGCCGTCCGGTCACTGACCAGCGATTAGGCCACTGCAGCACACACACGCACACACCGCCGATCAGCTTCCTTGTCTCTCTCTTTCTCCGTCTCCCTTCACTCACTCACTCACTCACTCACTCGCTGCAGCTCTGCTCACCGTGCAACTGTCGTTTCTTTCTTCGTCTGTCTGTGTGTGTGTGTGTGTGTGTGTGTGTCGGGGTGACTGCTTCATTGCCGCCTCACGTCTACCCCACTTTGGCGTGTGTGGGTGCGCGCTACAACGCTCGTTCTCTCTCTCTCCTCTCTCTCTCTCCTTCTCTTCCCTTCGCCTGTGTATCTTCTCCATCAGCTTCTACTCTTGTCTTTTCCCTCTCTTTCTCTCTCTTTCCTCCTATCTCTCGATCTACTCGTCGTTGCTGTGACGCGTATCTGGTGCCCGTGCGTGCGTCTCCTGTGCATCGTGTGTCTTTGGCCCCGTCTGTGCGTGTTGTTGTCGCCTTGTCTATTTGCGATTGCCCAACGCACTTCACCCTCACATACACACGCGTTTGTGTGTGTGTGTGTCTATGTGCGAAGGCACGTGTGTGTGTCTGTGCGTTGGTGTGTGGATGCCCATCTCCGCTGCGCCGCCGCTGCGCAGCGGGAACATACGTGTCTTCCTGAACGGCTACATTCATGTGGGGCCGGACTGGCGCATCATGGCGGTGAGTGTGGTGCTCATCGCGGCCTGCGCGTCGCTCTTCGTCTTCTTCACGAACGAGGTGCTCGCTGCTCGCATCATCGTCGGTGTGACGGCGCTGTTGTCGGTGGCAACGCTGCTGCTGTGTGGCCTCTCCGACCCCGGAGTGAAGCCGCGGCAGCCGCCGCCGCCCACCGACGCGCCGCTGCGCGAGTCGCACTGGCGGGAGCGCGTGTACGTTGACCGTGCTGGGCAACTGCACCGTGCCAGGCACGAGATGAAGTGGTGCTACAGCTGCAACGTTCACCGCCCCTACCGCGGGGTGCACTGCCGCTACTGCGACCGGTGTGTATCCCGCCGCGACCACCACTGTCCGTGGACCGGGACGTGCATCGGGGCGAAGAACTACCGATCCTACTTCGCGCTTGTGTGGGTGCTCTCCATCATGCTCGGCGCCGCCTTGGTCGGAGGGCTGCAGAGCCTCGCGCAGCGCATCGTGCGGCACACCAAGTCGCCGTCTGTCATCGAGGACGGCCCCAGCGCCTTCACGGCGGCGTTGGTCGACACGTACTGTCTCGAGCTGCTTCTCATCCTCTTCTCGTTTGTCTTCGGACTGCTGGCGTGGTCGCTGGCGGTGTACCACACCTACCTCGTCTCGCAGAACCTCACCTCCGGCGACGCCGCCAAGGACATGGACGAGAACGTCTTCACGCACGGCAGCGTCGCGGCGAACTTCTGGGCGGCCCTGACTGGGTGGCGAGGGGAGGAGGACGAGGAGGGGCCGCGGCACGCGGACACGCACGCGGAGGTGGTCATCGAGTCGGTTGACTACGACGACGCGGGCCATGCACCGTCGGTGTCTCCTGCCAGCAATGCCGAAGCGGCGTCGCAGGTGACGCTCCGCCACGACTGTGTCGAGTGACACCACCCACCGCGCCGGCGTGTCGTCGTCACGGGCTCGGCACGCCGTCGTGTGCCGTCGCCTCCCCCATTGTCGATGCCGCTGTGGGGAGAGACGCTTGTGAAGTACGCCGCACAGTGTTCCTTGTGCTTGTGCGCGTCCACCGGTGTGAATGTGTGAGTGGTGTGTGTGCGTGTGTGTGTGTGTGTGTGTGTGTGTGTGTGTGTTTGTGTGTGTCACGCACTGTCGAAGCTGCCTCTACTTGTGTGCGCGGCGCAGCTGCTGCTCTGGGCCTTCGACACACTCCCCCCACCAGCCCATCGTGTCTCACTGCGCCTCCACCAGCCGCGCTGGAGGCGTGTACTGATGCACGGACGCAGAGATCCCCCCCATGTGCATCGGGCTGCAATGCCGCTGCACCTCGCAATAAATCCCCGCCTGAACATAAGTGTGTGTGTGTGTTTGTGCTTCACACAGCCGCGGCTGTCCCCCCCTTCCCTCCTTCCTCAGCACGGCCGACTCGACCGCTGCTGATGGTGTGTGCCACTTCCCCTCCCTTTCCTTTGTCGTTTCATGAACGCACTCTCTCTCCTCCCCCCCCTTCCCCGTCCTCTCCACGGCGATCGACACACACACATACGGAGATGTGCAGCTGCCACACTGCAGTCTGTCGTAGGCTCGCCTCCCCTTCCACCGTATTCCACATCCACACAAAGAAACGCATACACACACACACACACACAGACGTGTGTACATCGGCTGAGAGAGACAGAGAAGTCTGGCGAGGATGCAGACAGCCACAGCACCTTTCATCCTCCGCTCCTTGTACAAGGATGCGCACCTCAGCGACACGCAGATCGCACGACCCTTAACGGAGCTCATGATCAACACAGTCGGCGCGCAGCTCACCAACACGTACGACGCCTACATCCCTGCCGTCGCCAACTCGCTCTACACACTCTTCTCCATGTCCAATACACAAACGCTGGGACAGGAGTTCTGCGACCTGCTGCCGGTGACCAGGGCTCACCCGTGGAGGACGGTCGGCGCGGTACGCGTCCTCCTGCTCGCCATGCTGCAGCTCGCCGAGCCCACCGCGGTGTTCACGGCTGCCCGCAAGTTCTTTCCGGACGTCGCGGCTGCAGATGTGGAGGAGGTGGTGAAGAAGGTGGTGCTGTGCCTCCTCTTCCTCTTCGAGCGCTTTGGCACGCTGCCGCACCGACTACTGCGGATACGCTTCCTCAGCCTGAAGCCGTCGCGCAGCTTGCGAGACAGCGACGGCGCCCCCGGCTCCTACCTGGTCCTGGGCCTCGTCATCCTGGTGGAGCTGCTCGTGCGGCTCTGGCGATACAGCAAAGAGCGGGCGGCATCGCGCAAGGCGGCGCGAGTGGCCGGCAAGACCGGTGTGGTGAGCAGCGGCAGCAACAGCGACGAGGACGCCGATGACTCGCGCACGGGGAAGTGCATGCTGTGCCTCGGACACCGCAAGTGTCCTACAGCGACCAACTGCGGGCACGTCTTCTGCTGGCGCTGCATCGCCGAGTGGATCCAGTCGAGCCCGCACGAGGCGGTGTGCCCCTTCTGCCGGCAGCACATCACCGCCTCGGCGTTGGTGCCGCTCTACACGTACGTCGCCAAGGAGCCCCCGCGGGTGGGGACTGCGATGGACGGCGCCGCCGGGGCACCGGCAGCATCGGCGGCAGCGACGACGGCAGCAGCGGAGGAGTGAGAGGCAGATCGCTCCTTCTCTGCTGTGTGCGTGTGTGTGTGTGTGTGTGTGTATGTGTGTGTGTGTGTGTCTGTGTGTGTTTGCTTCTGCTTGTGTGTGTGTATGAGCCCACCGCACACCCGTGGTGGTGTGTAGGAGCGAGAATCAACGGGACTCCACCCACGGCGAGGTGGTCGAGACTCGGCCCCCGCCGACGCCGCCGCCGCCTCGTCGAGTTGGTCCACACCCGCCGGCGCACACGTCCTCCCACACGCTGGCCTCGCTGTCCCCTCTCTACTCACCTCTGTGCACCCCTCACCCTCTCTCCTCTCCACTGAGTTTTTTGTTTCATCTTTTCTCCACCTCCGCCTCGTCGGGTTGTTCAGCACGTCTGCGTGTGTGTGTGTGTGTGTGTGCTCAACAGCGTTTCTTCGCCCAACATTGCCGTCCCTCTTCCACACACCTACAGGCACACGTAGTCGGTACCCATCGCTGCGGGTTGCGGGCCATGTCGACCTTCAAGGCCGAGAACACCATCCGCGACTCGCTCGACGCGGCGGAGCTGTCGCTGAGCGCCATGCACCTGTCCTCGCTCAGTGCCCTGCTGCCGCTGCTGGCGCACATGCCGCGGCTTCGGCGCCTCGACGTGTCGCACAACGCCCTGCGCGAGTTGCCGGCGGACTTGTCGGCGCTGACGCAGTTGGAGTCGCTGGACATCACGCACAACCCTGTCGGGAGTGTCCAGCACGTCCTGGAGGGGCTGCGGTCGCTGCCGCGCCTCACGAGCCTCTCCATCACCCTCCCAGCCCCGGCGGAGGAGGCGGAGGCCCATCTCATCGTGAGCCTGCCGCGGCTTCTTCGATTTAACGGCAGCACGCTCGTGGAGGAGGAGGAAGGCGTGGCGGACGAGGCCGTCGCCACCGTCGCCACCGTCGCCACCGCCGCGACACCGGCGGACAGCGCCTTCTGGACCGCCGCCGACTCGGCCGGCATCGAGGGTCTCTTCGCTGACGTCAGCCGACAGGACGCGTCGTCCACGCACGAGTTCGTAGACTACATGGGCCGCGTCGTGCAACACGTCACGTGCCTGACAGCGGCCGAGGACGACGTGTTCGCGCAGGAGGGCGAGGTGCTCAAGGCGCGCCGGTTGTTGTACGAGTACTGTGTCGGCGACGTCATCCGCGGCGCCTTCAAGGACGGACACGACGCCATCGGCCGCCGCCTGCAGGCGCTGCTGCGCTACGAGTCGGCCATGATGGACCAGTGCGACGCGCACTGGCGCCGTATCCTGCGCGACCGCGATGACAGGCTCGCGCACATGCGACACGACATGCAGGACGCCATGGCCGACATCCGCTCCCTCATGGACCACCTCCCACCATGCGACACAGCGGCGGCCGCTCCTGTGGCGCAGGCGAGGGTGAATGCGCAGCGCAGCTCCACCGGCGGCGGTGGCGCTGGCGGTGCTACGACCATGTCTCTCGCCGCAACTCCTCTGGCACGCACGCAGCACAGCACGCGGATGGACACGAGCGACGTTGGCGGCAGTGCCGGTGCCTCGCCGCAGCCTCTGCCCCCGGCCGGCGTCACGCGGCGCTCGCAGCGGCGGCAGAGCTTCGCCAAGTCGCTCACGCTTCGCCAGTTGAAGGAGATCATAGAGGAGATCTACGCCTCCAAGGCCAAGTACGACGACAAGTGCAAGCGCAACCAGCTGCCGCGCGAGACGATGGAGCAGCACATGTACAGCTACCTGAATCAGCGGTACGGGCTGCGCGACATCATCCTCGAGTGGGCGACAGCGATTGTGCAGGCGGTGCGGCGCTACGCACCGGAGGACAATGACGTCGCCGTCTTCGGCAAGATCCTGCGCAACGAGGTGGATGAAGACTTCCGCTTCGTCCAGCAACACGTGCGCGAGACGGTGAAGGAGCTGCTGCGACTGCACCTCAAGGCGAGGCGGCCGCTCGCCGGTGTGGCGGAGCTGAACAGCGCTCTGCAGTGTGCGATGAGCGGCACCGTGGCCGAGGATGCATGGAAGGAGGTGGTCAAGTACATGTACAACGCCGGCGACGCGGCGCTCATCACGAGCATCATCCACCAGTATCTCTACCGCCAGTCCCTGCCGACGCTGCAGCGCCACCGGCGGGGGGAGGCGGAGGCGGAGGAGGTGAAGCTCTCGCCGACAGCCGTCTACTCGCAGCTGCTCTACCGGGACTTTGTGCGGCTGCTCCTCGACTTTCAGCTCGACGGCCACGAACGCTTCCTCGAGCGCTACGTGGGCCTCTTCCGACGGCACGACGTGGACCAGGACGGCATCGTCAACGGCGCCGCGTTCGCATCCATTGTGCGTGAGCTCGACCCGAGCAAGTCTGCCGAGGCTGTGGAGGCGATGGTGGCGCGTATTGACCCGCACGGCAACGAGCTCATCTCCTTCTCCGAGAGCATCACCTTCCTCAACGACGAACTCCTCAAGTTGTCCTACTCGCAGCACGAGTCGCCGGAGTAGAGAGAGGGAGAGAGAGGGCGTGGGAGGGGGACGTGAGGCGACGACACCGCTGTTGCCGCCGTCCCCTCCCTCTCACTGGGTCCGCTCCTTCTGGCGTTGATCGGTGTGTATGTGGGCGTGTGCATGTGTGTGTGTGTATGTGTGTCTCGCTTCTCCTTTGTCTCTGTACGACTCTGCATCTCTTCCTGTTGTACCGTAGTCGCCGGGCTTCTCGGACATCCGCCTCCGGGCGTGTGCAAGTCACGCATCAGCGCACGCGTGCGTGCCTCCCCTCCCTCCTTCCTCCACAAGCACCGCAGCGCCGAGGTGTGCGCCGTCCGTCTGTCGCTCCGTCTCTGCGCTGTGCGGACGTGTTAAGGGCAGCCGAAGAACTGCCCCCTCCCCTCGTGTGTGTGATCTATGTGTGTGTGTGTGTGCATGTGTGAAGGCACCAGCCACTGTAGCGCCATCGTGCATTCTTAAGCCAACAGTACCCTCTCTCTCTCGCTGTCTCACACACACACACACACACACACATGCACACATGCACACCAGTTTACAGAGTGCATCTCTTGTGCAGCGACGTCGTGCCACGCCGAAACACCCACACACCCACCCACACATACACACACACATACACACATACACTTACGTATATAGAGCGCTGCGTTCACTGTGGTGTGGACACCAGTGCTGCCTCGGCCAGCACCGCCACATCGGTGGGCCGTGTTGTTGTTGTTAGTGGTGGTGGTGGTGGTGGAAGCGTGCATGTCGGCCCCAGCCGACTTTCGCAGTCTCCCGGCGGCGGTGAGCGTCAGCACCAACGTAGCGGTGCTGTCCCCGCCGCCAGTGAACTACGCCCTCAGCACTGGGGAGCTCGCCGAGTGCTTCCTCAGTGCCCGCCGCAACAGCATCCACACGCAGCCCCCGCCGACCGATGCGAAGGCGATCAAGAAGGCGCAGGAGCGCCTCGACGCCTTCCACTCCTCGCAGGTAAATCCCTTCCTCTACGGCTACATGCACCCCAACCAGGATATCCCAGACGCGGTGCTGAGCAGCATCCGCCAGCTCTGCATCAACGCCGGCGGCGCCTGGGCGACGCGTTGCCAGCGCCTCGCCTTCGACGTGCTCACGGCGGAGCTGCAGGCGAAGGCGTCTAACGTGATCCCCCGCGCCAACCACGACGACCCCATCGGGCTGGCGCAGCTGCGCCGCGTCCTGCCAACGCTGAAGTACGTGCCGAAGGTCAGCGTGACGAACGCGCACTGCCGCTTCGTGGGCAACTGTCTCGACGCCGCCGCCGAGAGCGCCGGCGTCTTCGCCACGACCGTGACGGTGCAGAACAACGGCTCGCAGCCCTTCACGGTCGAGATCGCGCAGACGCAGACGGTGATCGACGGCGTGCAGGTGGAGGACGCACTCCTGGAGGCGCGGATCGAGAAGGCGGAGCTGCACCGCGGCGAGTCGGTGGACGTGCGGCTTGTGATGCAGCGGCCACCGCGTGCGGTGCTGTGGGAGTACGAGCAGATGGTGGTGCTCGCGGTGAACGGCGTGCTCAAGTACTTCGTCACGTGCGCCATCATCTCCCCCAAGCAGCACCTCTTCCGACAACGCATGCCGGGGTGTCTGCCGCTCACGGTGCAGGGCTCGCCGCTCGGGGACTACAGCGCCCCTCTCATGCTGCAGGTGCTGAAGCACGCGCTGATCCGGCAGCAGGGGTACACGAGTCCGGCCGTGGTGCACCTGCTACTGGGCAAGGCGGTGAACTATCGACCACACAACGAGGTGGTGATGGCGGAGACGATGCGGCTCACCGAGACGCTGGTGGACCAGCTGGACATGTCCGTGGCCATCTCCAGCTACTGGGCCTCGCAGCCAGACGCCAAGAAGGCGCCCTTCTCCCGCCAGTACCAACCGCCGGTGTCCGCCGCACAGCCGGCCCGCTACGCCCCCGGCTCAGACAAGCTCGGCTCCTCCAACCTCACCGCCGCCGAGGCCCTCTTCCCCAACAGTGCGACGCGCCTGCCAGACATTCTCCAGCGCTCCCCGCCGGCCGTGATCATGGGTGCGATCCTGATCTGGCTGGCGCAGATGGACGTCGCGGTCTTCGACTCCTCCTTCTTCAGCTGCGACCCGGTCGGGTACATGCAGGGCATGCCTCCGCACCTGCGCGGCATCCTGCTCTGGGTCCTCGACCTGTGCTGCGGCCTCTTGGCTAACGAGGAGGTGAACGGAGTGAACGCGCGGGTGCTGGCGCTGACCTTTGCCGCGCTGCTCATGCGGCGTCACTCCCCACGCTGTGAGACGGAGGACTCGGAGGCGTTCTCTGATGCACAGGGCGCCTTCGGCACTGCGGCTTTTGTCAGCGAACGCAAGAGCCACAGCGACAGCAACAACAACATCGGTGGTGGTGGTGGCAGCACGGCGAGCGCCACCTCCTTCTCCACCGAGGTCGCCTTCCATCAGAACGCAGTGACGGCGATGCTGCACTGGATCACAATCTACCGAGTCAAGTACGGGAAGAAGTCGAAGTAGGTGCCGCTGCGACCGCGGCAGGAGTGTCTCTCCCTCCCCCCTCTTTCACTGTCTGTGTGTCTGTGTGTGTGTGTGTGTGTGTGTGTATGTGTGTGTTCACCACCCCCCGCTGTCTCTCTTCAAGCAATCGTCACCCTCCCCGCCCCGCCTCGCCTCACGTCCGTCGCCGCCGCAACTCCTTCCGTGTCTGCATCCGTGGCCACACCCGCAGTGGCCGGTTGGCTGACTGGCTGCGGGGAGAGGGAAGGAAGGAGGGAGGAGGTGCTTCACTTGTTCGTGGCGCCGCCTTCCCTCCCACCCCCCTTCCCGCTGCCGTCGCTTGTGTGAGCGGCGTGTGCGGCAACACGCGCTACTGTCCCTCTCATGTACACACACACACAGACACTCCCTCCTTCTTCTTCTCCGCGCCGGCACTCGTGCATCGCGGCTCCAGCGCTGCTTCCTCTCTACCCCCCCCCTCTCTCCCAAGGCGGCGGGTGTCTCACGTTGGACAACTGCAGGTGCGCTCCCTTCCACACTCGCGCTTCTCCGCCGCCGCAGCACATAGTTGAGCTCGGCGCCACCATGGAGCCGGCTGACACGCCTGCGGCACAGCCCGCCGCACCGGCGCCGCAGCGGGTTCACCCCGTCGCGCGGTGGGTCGCCGGTCTCCTGTCGCCCATGTCGCTGCGTGACCAGGAGTACTGCACCGACATGTTCCAGCGGCTGTTGTGGGGGTCGCTGCTCGTCTCCTTCCCCGTCGCCTACTGGCTGGGCAACATACTCGTCACTGTGGGCGGCGTCTGCGGGGCCACGGTGCTGTGTCTCGTGCTCTTCGTCCCCAACTGGTATCAACACCCCGACCCGGCGATGAAGTACGCCGACGACACGGAGGTGTACCACTACTATCAGCAGTACGAGGCAGCGAAGAAGGCCGCACGTGAGAGGGCCGCCTCGCTCGCCACGTCCGAGCAGAAGCCACCGGAGAAGACCGCCTAAGCGACACACACACACACACACACACCGGAAGTCGTCGCAGCTGTGCGTGCCGCGGGAAGGCGAGAGAAGCGCCTCCGCGCAGCTTGTCAGAGAGTCGGACGTGTCTGCGGCAGCGCTTGGGCAGGCGTGAAGAAGGAGGCGGGCGGTGTGTGTGTGTGTGTGTGTGTGTGTGTGTGTGAGGTGGGACGATGGCAGCGGCGGCTTCCTGGCTGGTGGCCCTCCTCATCTCTTCGCTGGCTCTGTTGTGCTCGTCGGAGCTGGCGCACTCGTCTCTCCCCCTCCCCCACTTCACTCACTGCGTGTCTGTGTCTGTGTGTCTGCTGCGCTGGTAGTGTTGCACAAAGCACCGCGATGTGCGGTGTGGGGTCAGCAGTCCACGCCGCTCCACTCCTCTTGTCCTGCCGTATCTCCACTCTCGTGGGGAGTGAGAGGTACTCACATGTGCGCGTGCTGGGCACCGTCTTCCATCGCAGCCGACGCACACACACGTGCTCCTCCTCCTTTCCCTGCCGCCTTCTGCGGCCGCTGCTGCTCGCGTGCTGCACATCGCCTCCCCTCTACCCTCTCTGGCGCTCTTTATCTTCAACTCCTCCACTCTCTCTTTCACACACACACAAACACACATGCGCGGCTTGCTGGATGCTGGGGTGGTTGCAGAGGTGCTGGTGCTGAGCCAGTGTGAGCGAGGTGTGCAGGCCCACATGAGGGCGTCCTGCATCGCCCTCGTCTCTTTCCTTCTCTTCTCTGTCCTGCGCCCGGAGTCCCTGCGCTGCTGAGCTGACGGAGGAAGGGAGGGAGGGGCTGCGACAGCAGTGGTGCAGCGCGTGCGTGCGCCTTACTCGGCCATGTCATCGGCAGCCGCGTCAGCACAGCCGCGCCGCGGTGCCGGGGAGGGCCGCGCCACGCTCACGCTGGAGCACGGCGACACATACGAGGGGGCGGTGGAGGTGCGGCAGGGTGTTGCTCTCCCCCACGGGCGTGGCGTCTGGCGCTGCGGCGACGGGGAGACGCGCTACGAGGGGGCCTTTGTGCAGCGCTGGCGCGACGGGTACGGCCGCCTCTGCACCACGGACTTCACGCTGTGGGCGCGGTGGCGGATGGATCGTCCGGACGTCGCCTCCTCCGCACGCGTGGACTACCCCGACGGGAGTCGGTACAGCGGCTTCGTGGAGGTGGTGGCCAGACCGCGGCGGCCGCCGCCGCTGACCCGCTCCAAGTTCGGTGCCTGGGCCGCGTCCATCGGCGTGTCGCGGCGGCGCTGGGGGGAGCTGGTGTACGCCGGCGGGGACCGCTACGTCGGCGGGTGGGCCGAGGACACGCGCGAGGGGTTCGGCTGCTACGTGTGGGCGAGCGGGAGCCGCTACACCGGCCGCTTCCACCGCGGCCACTTCCACAACACAGGCACGCTCTTTGTGGCTCCCGGCGAGGTGGAGGGGTGTCTGTCGCGCCTCTGCCGCAGCGGCGGGTGGAGGTGCGGCGGCGACGAGGGCGGCGTCGTCAAGGACGGCGGCAGCGATGCTGGTGCGGCAGCGCCGTGGGGGGTGGCGCGGTGGCCGCCGGGGTCGCGGCCCGGCTGGGACGGCGTTGTCGTCGACGTTGTGTGGCGCGACGGCGTGTGCCATGGTGAGGGGCATGTGACGCTGCCGTCGGGTGTGCGTCTGTCGGCGGACTGGCGGAGCGCCTCGAGCCCGGTCGACGGGGAGCTGGTGCTGCCAACGCTGACGGCACAGGCGCGCACAGACGTGGAGGTGTACGAGTGGCGAGAGAGCTTCCAGTGGGAGTCGCTCTTCAGCGGCGCCGACGACGCTGCCGCCGCCAACAGACCACACCGCGCCGCGCACGAGAAGGTGGAGAGCACACGCGCCGCCATCCAGCGATCGAACTCCGCCGAGTTCGTGCGCAGTTGCGTGATGGACCTCCTTCAGACGCACGACGTCACCAAGACGGCGCTGCACGTGGTGCAGCGCTGCTTCCACTGCCTGTACGGCACCTGCGGTGTGGATGCCGAGGTCGGCGCCGGCGGTCACGGCAACGCACTGGGCTGGTGCACGCTGCGGAACGCCTATGGCGGCTGCATCCACCACGCCAACGGGCGGCGCATCGGCGCCAGCGACCTTGATCTCGCCCTGCGTGACGTGGTGTCGTTGGCGCGCTCGATGGTGCGGTGGGTGCTCGACGCGGTGGGGGCGGAGCTGCAGTCGAAGGTGCTCGACTGCGGTGGGGAGGCCGTGATTGGCCGCTGGGTCGCCGACGGCGTCTTCCAGCACTGCTACCCTATTCTACTGAACCTGTACAGCCAGGTGTACCGAGCCGAGGAGACGGCGCTGGCGGCCTCGCTGGCGCGGTTGCGCGGCACCATCACGCTTGACGACATCGGCGCCGTCTTTGCGCGTCAGAGCGAGAGCCAAGAGAAGCTCTTCGACGCCTACACGGACGCGGTGCACTGCGTGGAGCAGCTGAACGGCGAGCCGCAGACTCTCACGGGGCTGCTGAAGGTGCTGGTGCAGTGGTCGCGCGAGATCGACCTCTCCACTCGTCTCACGCAGGCATGTCGCGACGGCCGACCGTCCACGGCGCGCAGCACCGCCGGGTCGGCGGATGATCTGCTGCCCATCCACCAGTACGTGCTGAGCCAGGCGCGCTGCAGCCGCCTTTACGCCGTGACGAGGCTGCTCGCCGACTTCGCGGCCGAGCCGCTGTTCATGGAGGCGACCTCGCAGGAGGCGTTTGGCGTGGCGACGGCGCAGGTGTGCGTGTGGACGCTCCTGCGCCTGCACCCGTGGGAGCGCGACGCCACGAGGGTCCTCGTGCCGGTCGCCGTCACCCTTGACGGCGTGCGCGAGGCGGTGCAGCGACGTCCATCACTTGCCGCGTGGGTGCACGCCGCCTGCGGTGCCGAGCTCGCCGCGCCGGCGTTGGCGGAGGTGGCGCAGGCGATGCAGCTCTACGCGGCGCTGTGGGTGCCGCGGGTGGTGGGGTGGATGGGCGAGCACGCGGTCGCTGGACCTCAGCCTGTGTCAGCCCTTGGCTGGACAGCAGCGGAGTACGCTGCCGTGTGCTGCGACCCGCCCACCACGGACGCCGAGATGGCGTTGTGCTTCAGCTGCTGGCTGTACGCGAGCTCCATCCTCGCAGCGATGCACCTGCGGCTGCTGCAGGGGCCCTACGTCGTGCCACACGAGGTGGGCTGCGCCGAGGAGGTCGCTGACGCGTGCGCGCGACTGCGGTGTTGGGTCAGTGCGTCTGGCGCTGCCGCGTGCTCGCAGTGGCGCGTGGACGTCGCTGCTTCGCCGTACCCGCCGGTCCCCAGCCATCTCGTGCGCCTCGAGAGCCTGGTCACCGACCTGCTGCTGGAGGCGTGAGACAGCGGTGCAGACTCGCGTGGCATACACACACACACACACAGAGTGACGGATGACATCGTTGTGCAAGTGCTCCCTTCCTGAGCTTTTATGCACTGTGTGCAATGTGAAGTGCTTTCCATGTATCGCGTACGTCCTACTGTGTGTCTCTCTGTGTGTTGCATGCTCGCCGCATCCGCCGCTCCATCTGCCACTTCGTGTTCACCTTCACTGGCGGTTCTTGTAATGCGGCCCGCCGACAAGTCCGTCGTGCAACATGTCTGTGGCGTCGGACTGATGGGCAGCGGTGAGGCGCACAGCGATCTGCGGCCTCCTCCTCCTCCCCCTCCGCACTCGTTCTCTCTCTCTCTCTGTGCATCTGTCTCCTCTCCTCTCTCTTCTTTGCCTCCGTTGGTGATGGGCCGGGGGTGACATTCGACAGGTTGCTCCGCTAGGTCTTTCACCACTACACATCTCTCGTGCTTCACACACACAAACACACACAAACACAAACACACACACACGCCGTCACCATCCACAGTTAGACACACACGTGCCTCCTGTTGCTCTCTCCCCTCTCTATACCAACCGCCCTCCCCGCCTCCTCCACACACACACACAGACACACACGCAGAGCGAGAGAGATCTGCACCGACGTGCTTCTCAGCTCCTTCCCTTCAGTGTCTCCATCCGTCCTGTGTTCGCTCCTCTCCTCCTCCTCCTCCTTCGCTGTCTCTGTCTGTCTGTTCCATCACGCGTCACGTAAGCGCTGTAGCGCACCTCCTCCTCCTCCTCCCCCACCGCCACTTACTGTTTTACTTTGCTGTTTTTCTTTCCACACTCCTGCACACATAGTCCACTACGCAGCCACACGTACGCACACACACACACACACGCACAGGTCCTCCCACCATCACTTTGTGTTGCGTGCGAAGTGGAGCTCATCTCACTCTCTCTCTCTCCATTTGTCGCGAGCGCATTACGACTCTTTGCTTTCATCGCTTCTCTCTCTTTTTTATTTTTACTTCTCTCTCTTCTTTCACAGACACACAGACACACACGCAGTCGCGGCGTGCTTCTCTCTGTGCATCACCACCACCACCGCGTGTCACTCTCCCCCGACCTGCAAGACTCTCTCTCTCTCTCTCTTCTCCCCCCCGCTCGGCAAGATGTTTATGAAGCTGTTCAAGAAGAAGGAGAAGAAGGAGAAGGAGGAGGAGAAGTCAGAGCCGCAGCCGGCCGTTGAGGATGCGCGTGTCGATGCAGCGGAGACGTCCCAGGAGAAGCTCACCAAGGAGGACTTCGAGACCCTCGATGTGCTCGGCAAGGGCTCCTTCGCCTACGTCGTGCTCTGCCGCCGCCTCTCCACCAACAAGTACTACGCCATGAAGGTGGTGAACAAGCAAGGCCTGCTGGACCACAAGCGTGTGCAAGACGTCTTCACGGAGCGCAACGTGCTCACACGGCTCAACCACCCCTACCTGCTGAAGCTGCACTGGACCTTCCAGTCGGAGCACAAACTCTTCTTCGTGATGGACTACATGCCTGGCGGCGACTTGGACAAGTACATGAACTCGGTCCCGAAGAAGCAGCTGGACGCCGCGACGGCGCAGCTGTACGGCGCCGAGATCCTCCTCGCCATCATGTGCCTGCACGAGCACAGCGTCATCTACCGCGACCTGAAGCCGGAGAACATCTTGCTGGATGGCGAGGGCCACTGCGCCTTGGCCGACTTCGGTCTCTCCAAGGACTTCCACAAGGAGGGCCAGGACAACACGGGCAAGGAGCTGCGCGCCAACTCCTTCGTCGGCTCCCCCTTCTACGTGGCGCCTGATGTGCTGCGCCAGTCCGAGTACACGAAGGCCGTGGACTACTGGTCGTTCGGCATCCTGCTGTACCGCATGCTGTGCGGCCGCACCCCCTTCAACGGCCGCAGCATGACGGAGGTGTTCGACAACATCCTCTACTCGGACCTCTCCTTCCCCAGCGGCGTGACGGTGTCCCCAGAGGCGAAGGATCTGATCAACCGGCTGCTCATGAAGAACCCGGCCCGCCGCATCAAGGGCCAGGAGGTGAAGGAGCACCCGTACTGGAACGGCATCAGCTTCGATGAAGTGATGGGCCGTCGCATCCCACCGCCGCGGTGGACGCCGCTGCCGTCCGTGGAGGACATGCTGACGGCGCGCAAGAACGGTGGTGGCGGTGCCGCCGGTGGCGCACCGGCCCGCAACCCCAACCAGGTCGTGAACACACCTGCCCAGAGCTCGCAGCTCAACGCCGGCCAGCAGCAGCTCTTTGGCGGCTTCTCCTGCACGGCCGACAGCCACTTGACCAACAACAACAACCAGTGACGCTGCACCCCTTCATCCATCTCTCTATCTCACACTCACTCACTCACACCCACATGCTTCGATGCGCGCACAGACACGGACTCACACACACACACACACACACACACCTCTAGTGTGGACGTGTGTGTGTGTGTGTGCTCGTCCTCTCAAGCCCATCCTCTCGCGCCTGTGGATGTGTGTGTGTGTGTGTGTGTGTGCCGGTATGCGCGCACTGGCACGTGTGCTTGTGATTTGCAGAGCTCTTTGCTGTGCATTGTTTGTTTCCCTCGTGCTTTACCCATCTTCTTTTACTGTTGCTGTCACAGCCTCTTTCTCTTTCTTTCTCTCCCTCCCCTCCTCTCCCCTCACGCCCGCGAGGGCAGACGGCGTGTGTGTGAATGTGCGTGTGTGTGTGTGTGTGTGTGTGTGTGTCTGTCTGTGTCTCTTGAGGCGCCACGGACTGACATGGTGTTGTGTTGTCTCTCTCTCTCTTTCTTTAGTTCTCCCTCCGCCATCTTTGTCTATTTGTAGGGCCGCACGTGTCCTTCTGCGCGTTTGCCGTGTATAGAGGATGTCCGTGTCCGCGTGTCCAGACGTACACGCGGACACATACCAAAGTGTACACAGGGTGCCCTCCTGTCCCCCCTCCTCCCCCCGACACGACATCCGCCGCGTGCGCCTGCAGAGCGGCGGCGACACGAGTTTGTCGTGATGACGGCACCGCCACCAGCGACGGCGGCGCTCTCTCTCCCTCTCCCTCTCTCTCTTCACGTGTTCCTCTCTGATGTTGTCTTCAAGGGTACCGCCTCCTCCGTTCTCCTCCGCGTTCTTCCACGTCTGTTTGTCTCTCTGTCTCTATGTCTCTCTCTCTCCGTGTGTGTGTGTGTGTGTGTATGTGTGTGATCACTCCGTCTCACTGGGCTATTTTACTGTGGCGCCGTGGCGGGTGCCGCGCGCGCCGGTACGTGTGCGCTGCCGTAGCAGAGTCCACCATCCCCGACACCCCCTAATGGGCTGCAGTGGCGCTGTCAGGAGCTCTTGCGCACCGCACGTCTCCGTCACCTCTCCACGGCGCAACTGCACCTCTCCTCCCACCTCAGCACGTCGCCTGCACATATACACACCCACACACCTACACACAAACGAACGACACTGGCGTGAGTGTGCGTTTGTTCTGAAGGACCGCACTGCCCCACCGTTGCTGGCGGCGCGGTGGTGCTTCGTCACTCGGGTGGACACCGTCACAGCGTCCACCACCTCCACCTCCACCTCCACTTCCTTCTCCTCATCACGTGTGTGTCTCATCATGCTGCGCTACCGGACTCTCACTCACTCACTCTCACTTCTTCACCACTCACGCAGACGCGCCGACACGTACCCCCTCCACACACACACATACACATACATACACACACACAACATACACGCACACGTGCGCACATACCGCGCAGAGGAGGTAGACTGTCGCGTAGACGTGGTCGCTCCGACGGTCTGCAGATGCCGTCCGGCGGCGATGGGGCGTGGCGCGCTCTCCGCTACGGTGCGCCGGCCGCCGTCGTCGACCCTCTGCTTTCCTTCCTCTTCGACTTGCAGCGCATGGCGGACACGGTCGTGTCGGCCCTCGAGCACCTCGGCGTCGACCGGCACACTCTCCCCCCTTGGGCCGGGTGCCGCCGCGCCGACGGTCCGGCCCCGGCACCGCCCAGCGAAGCACCGGCAGCGGACACCGCCACCGACCCGCTCGAGGCCTACGCGCGCGACGTCTCCCGCGGCAGCCCCAGCGCACACGCGCTCAGCGCCGAGGAGGTCGCGGCGCAGCTGCTGACGTGGGTGGACGCGCAGCTGCCCGTGCCGGAGTCGTCTCCCGCCGCGTCCCTGCGGCTCCTCGCAGCGCTGGTGACAGCGACCGGCGCCGGCGCCGACGTTGTGTGGCGCGACACCGCCACGCAGGAGGAGACGTACGCGAGGCGCGCATCGAAGCGGCCCAGGGCGGACGCGAGTGCAGCAGCGCCGCCGCTGCCAGCGGAGGGGGCTTCTCCATCCGGCGACGCGGAGGCGCTGCAGTGCGTTGCCGCGACGCTCTCCGCGGCTGAGCTGACGACGACGGCGGCGCGGTGGCGCGAGTACGAGCGGACGCTGAAGGGCAGCGTGGCGGCCATGGAGGCGACGCTGGCGGCGGTCACCACGGCGAGGGTGGGAGGGTCTTACACTTGCCACGCCAAGTGGGTGGAGGGCACGGCAGGAGAGGCCGACCAGCCGTGCGTCGTGCCAGCGTGCGCGGTGCTGAAGCGCAACTATGAAGAGCTGATCCACGTCGAGGACGCCTTCGCCACCTGCCAGGCCGCGGTGCACGCCGCCTACGCCGCGCTGGAGGACAGCCTCGACCTGCTGCTGGAGGAGGCGCAGGTGGTGGCTCGGCAGGAGCGACTCTTCCATCGCCACGTGTCCGCCGCGCACCACGAGTGTGCCGCCCTGTCCGCACTGCGCGTCCGCATCAAACCTGTTCGTGTGGCGTTGGTGCGGGCGCTGCACACGCACCTCAAGGCGGCAAGCACGTGAGGTCGCCAGCCAGTTCGACGGCAGCACCGCGGGCTTCGTCTGCATCCATCACGCGACGCCGCTGTCCCTCTTCTTCTTCTTCTTGGCCCCCGCCCCCCCTTCCCTCCCCTCCTCTCTTCACTCTGCTCAGCTGCAGTGCTTCACCACTGTGGTGACGGCGGTGGAGAGAGTCGCGAGCGTCGTGCGTGGCGGCCTCGCCTCGCGACTGCGAGCAGACGTCTCCGCCTCTCCCTCTCCTGTCGCCACTGCGTGGCGCTTCCATGACTGTGACCTTCCTGCTCCACCGTCCCCCTCTCTCCCTCCTCTCTCCCTCCTCTCCCTCTCCTCTTCTACACACACACATGCACACACACACACACACACACACATGCACAAGTGTCTCTGGCGTGGCTTCTCTTTTTTTTTTTTTTCAGAACCGCACGCGCGCCGTGTCCTGCGATCCCTTCGTCTCCCCTCCTCCCTCACCGGCCCTCGCGCTCCTCTTCCTTCTCTTCCTTCTCTTCCTTCTCCTCCCCCCCCGCTGCGCTGCTGGCGGTGTTGTGCAGCATGGGCCGCACGCACGCAAAGAAGGTGGAGGCGCGGGAGGAGCGCCTCAGCAAGTTGCCGCAGTCGGAGCGGCTGGTGAAGAGCGCCATCATCAAGAAGAAGGAGGGTCGCGTGCTGGATGCGTCAGAGAAGCACGCGCTCAAGATGTCGTCCGAGCACGGCGACATCTTGCGGCTCTGGGAGAAGCTGCGCACCCTCGAGGAGGCGCGGGCAGAGGGGCAGGAGGGCACCGCACCGACCAGTACGAACAACAACAACAAGAAGACGGCGTACGAGCACAAGTACCCCGTCGTGGACAAGCTCATACACCTCCTCGAGCCTAAGTTCTCCACCCTCGTGCGCACCCCGAGCGCGAGTCGCGTGGTGCAGTCGATGATCAAGTACGGGTCGGCGGAGCAGGTGGGCAAGGTGCTGCGCTGGGTCTCGAAGGACTTCGCCGCCTACGCCACCGACGCCTACGCACACTTTGTCGTGTGCGCACTGGTGCGCCACGTACCGCACGAGGCGTACACACGGCTGCTCACACAGCTGATCCCGTCTGTGCCGCAGCTCGTCGCGCACAAGTTTGGCATCGAGGTGCTTCATGCGGTGTATAGCAGCCGCTGGTGCAGTCCGGCCGACCGTAGCCTGCTGCTCCTCGCCGTGTTCAAGGACAACCTCGCCGTGATGAAGCGCTGGCCCGGGTACCCCGACGTGGCGGCGGTGCTGCAGAAGAACCCGACGCTGCAGCGGCGCCTCCTCACGCGGCTCTTCGACCTCAGCGACAAGCTCGTGTCGCAGAAGGAGGCGGTCGGCTACCCGTTCGTGCAGCGGCTCGTCCACGCCTACGTGCAGTGCGGGACGCGGGATGAGGTGAGTGAGCTGTGCGACACGCTGCGTCCGCACATCGCCGCGATCGCGTCCACGCGCGAGGGTGCGCCGCTCGCCTCGCTTGCCTTCTCCCTGACGGAGCCGAAGAAGCGCAAGGAGGTGCTGCACAGCTTCAACGCACAGCTCGGCGAGCTGAGCACGAACAAGTACGCCGCCCCGGTCATCGCCCGCCTCTTCGATCTCATGTACGACGCGCAGATGCTGCACAAGTACGTGGCGAACGACCTCGCCCAGCACATCGGACAGGTCGTGAACAGTCCCTACGGCTACTTGATCCTCATGCACCTCCTCACCCCGCGTGCGGAGCGCAAGTGGCGCTTCCTGCTGCCGCACTGGCAAGAGCACAACCTCTACTCAATGGAGAACAAGGAGTGGAACCACCACACGTGGCTCACGGCCACGTACGTCTCCGAGACGGTGGAGGTGTGCAGCAAGCCGGCCGCCACCTCCCACCTCGCAGCGCTGCCGATGCTCGTCAAAGCGTTCCTGCAGTACGCCACGGACGAGACGAAGAATGCGAAGCTGAACCGTCACCACGCCGGCCTCATCGCACGCGAGGTGCTCCACGTGGTGGAGCACGAGCCGCTCTACAAGGCCGCCATCCATCTGTCGGCGGAGGAGGCGCAGGCGCTGGCCGCGCTCGCGCCGGCGCAGGGCAAGCGGGACCGCGAGGACGCAGCGGAGGAGGAGGCGCCGCCGAAGAAGAAGACAGCGAGGCGGGACGACACGACCGGCAAGACGGCCGCCGCCGCCCCCGCTGCACCACGGAAGGCCGCAAAGGCGACTGCAGCGACTCTCCCCGTCGTCCGCAGCGCTGCCCGTGCCAAGGCGAGCCCCGCCAAGAAGGCAAAGAAGAAGTAGTTGAGTCCCAGCGTCGATCAGGGACGCGTTCGTGCGTGTGAGCTGTTGTGAAGTGTGAGACGTAAGAAGGCGGTGTGCGTCGGCGCGTGTCTGCGCAAGAGATGGTCGTGGTGGTGGACGTGGATGAGGAGGAGGTGGGGAGAGGTGCACTGCAAGGCGAAGCGCCTCAGCCTCTCCTCCCTTCCCATCCCCTACTCTTGCCACGACGTCCGTAGTGGCGTTGGACGCTTACCGACGCACGCGCTGGTCGAGTAACTCGTGTGTCTGATTGTGTGTGTGTGTGTGCGTGTGTGTGTCGGTCCGATGCGAGCTTCACTCGCCCTCCCCTCGCTGGCCATGTGCTGTCGTCGACCATTGTGCCGCCGGAGGAGGAGGAGGGGAGGCGTGGCGCGTACCTTGTTCACGCATGCACAGGTGTGTTCTCCAACTAGGTTGCTGACTGCAATGCGTGTGGTGAGTCGTGCATCTGTGGAGCACACCACCCCACCCGCTATCCCTCTCTCCCTCGTTAACCCCGTGTGCGCGTGTGCATCTGTGCTGCAGCGCACCAAACTGCACGCTCTCTTTCTTTCTCTCTCTCTTCTCCGCTGCGTGGCGACCTCGGATGTGTCTGCCGCCCACCGCTGACTACCCTCCTCACGCCCTCCACCATCTCCCATGTTCTACCACGATACGTTACTCCCTCCACACACACACACACACACATGCGTGGACGCAGCATGGCGAGCGACGGGACCGCGGCCCGCATTCTCCCATCTTTATCCTCTGCCCTTCTCTGTTGCACGCATACACAGGTGTACACAGAGGACCGCGTCCACCTCTCCGTCTCTGTCACTCTCGCTGCACGTGCACGTGCGTGAGTGCTGAGCTGCGCAGAGCATCTGTGTGTGTGTGTGTGTGTTGCAGGATGTCAGGCAAGCTGCTGCGTCTCTTGTTCGTCGGCGCACCAGGGGTGGGGAAGGGGACCTACTCCAGTCGCGCCGCCGTCTCGTTGGGCTGCCACACCGTGTCCAGCGGCGACCTGCTCCGCAAAGAGGTGGCCGAGGGCACCGCGATCGGCGCGCGCGTGCAGCAGCTGATCGAGAAGGGCGTCTTTGTGCCCGACGAGCTCATCACGCAGATGGTAGTGCAGCACATCGCCTCGCTGGCGGGCGACAAGCAGCGGCCGAACGGGTACATCCTCGACGGATACCCCCGCAACATCGCGCAGGCGACGGCGCTGTGGCGCTCCGGCGACATCAAGATCGACCACGTCATCAACCTCACCCAGCCACGCGGTGTCATCATCCGTAAGCTCTCGTCGCGCCGCTCCTGCCCCGACTGTGGGTTCGTCTACAACCTCGCCTCGATCGATGAGGGGGGCATCAAGATGGACCCGCTCACGCCGAAGGTGGACGGCGTGTGCGACAGATGTGGCAGCACGAAGCCGCTCGTGACGCGCGCCGATGATGAGATCGAGGTGGTCACGCGGCGGCAGGACGAGTACAGCGCCGTGGCGACCCCGCTGCTGCGCTTCTACGAGGAGCGCGGCGTCTTGCACGAGTTCCCGGTGTTGGGCGGGACGAAGGTGTTTCTCCCAAAGCTGCTCGACCTCATCTCCACGCTCAAGTAGCCGCAGTGGCAACCGCCTGCACCGCACCGTACGCAAAAAAAAAAAAAAGAAAGAAAGAGGAGCAGGGATGTCTCCACGTATGTGTGTGTGTCTGTGTGTGTGTGTGTGTGTCTGCCGCGATCGTCTTCTTCTTTGTTTCCTTTTTTTTTTTTTCTCGCAGTGTGTAGCGGGTCGTTGCATCGTCTTCCTCCTCGACCCCTCTCTCACACACTCTCCCTCTCGTTCACCTTCACACTGTCACGCTCGCCTCGATGCGTCGGTGACGCACAGCGCATCGCCCACTCCCCCTCCCACAGAACACACACACACACACACACGCTGCGATACTCTCTCTCTCCCTTTCGCTACTCTCTACGCCGCTGTCGTGATGCTGCTGCTGCGGTGATTGCACTGTCTCTCCTTCTCTCTCCCACTCTCTTCCTCCATCATGTCTCTCGGTACTGGCGTCGGCTCCCGGTCCTACAGCACTGCGCGCCGCCGCCGTCCACGCGTGCCCCTCACCTTCAGTCCCCCCCCATACACACAATCGCATACACACTCGCGCACACGTTGCCAACGCCCCCCCCCCCCCTGCCATCACGCCATGCCACCGCGTCGCACGTCTGCCTCTCGCTCCCAATCGCGATCCACCTCGCGGACGAGGAAGTCATCCCCGCGAGCGTCTGGCGGGACGCAGCCGAAGAGCCCGTCGCTGCCGCCGCCCGACCCTGCGGCCGTCCAGCGGCTCATCGAGGATGCGATGGCGCGTGCGCGGGAGCGGCGTGCGTCCACCGACACGGCCTCGCCTCCCGCGAGTCCCCGAGTTGCGGCCCAGGCGCCTCGTCCAGCGCGCGCCTCTGCCGGGTCTGCATCCGCTAGCGCTTCGTCCAAACTGAGCGACTTGGTGAGCGCCTTCGTGGTGATCAGCGTCACTGTGTACTTTGGCTGGGCGGGTTACGCCTTCTATAATGAGTTGACGATGAACTCGTAGGCTGACGCGCGCGTGTGCGAGTGAAGGACACAGTGGGAGGGAGGACGTGACGGAGTTGTCTCTCTCTCTATCTCTCACCGTCCGCACCTTCTTTCCCTTAGATGGCACCCAAGTGCCTGCGCACAAATTCGTGTGTGTGGGTGTGTGTGTGTGTGTGTGTGTGTGTGACTGGTGTCAGGCAACTCTGCGCGACACGCCGCCACCGCTCTCCTCACTCCCCTCCTCCACTTCTCTCTCCGTGACGACGCCGGCGTGTCGACGTGCGTGTGTTGGTGTCTGGCCGTACGTGTGCCACACGGCGGGGGGGGGAGAGAAGGGGGACACGGATGTGTACTGACGCCTGTTGAGTGCGCGGTGTGGCGTCGCTGTCTCGCACACACACACACACACACAGACACAGACACACTCGACTAGAATAGAAGGAGGCTCATGTCCCACTACCTTACCGAGCACACGGACACGTGCACCCGCCGCAGCATCAGAGGCGTTGGCTGGCTCCCTTCCACATCGGCCCCAGCCGCCACCGCCTGCCTGCCTGTCTCGCGCGGTGGTGTAGCGGACGACGAACCCCGTCACTCTGTTTCTCTCTTTCTCTTCTGCCCACCGTCCTCACGAGTACCTCTCCCACTCACTTAATCACCCACTTCTCTGTCTGTCTCTCTCTCTCTGCCACACACACACACACACTCACTCACACTCACGCATGTACACACGCGCGGGTCAACAGTCTCCTTCATCGCTTCTTGCCATCTTTTTCTTCATCACTGTACAACCCCACGCACAGCCGCCGACGCACAGCCACAGACACAGGGCTGCTTCATCACAGCAGCTCCCCTTCCCCTCCCCCTCCCCTTAAGAGACAGCATCATGGCACCGGCTCAGGAGAAGAAGAGCTCGTGGATCTCCAAGTGTGTCGGCGACGCCGCCATCGTCTACTCGAAGGACACGACAGATTGCCTGACGGACCTCGCCGGCGCCTTCCTGGTGCTGTGCATCTCTGTGTACTTCACGGTGTGCGGGTACTTCTTCTACCGCGAGATCGCGTTGAGCGCGTAGAGCTGCTGTGGTCGCGTGCGACGGGCTCACGACGCGATGCTGTCCACCGTCACCCCTGCTTCTCGGCCCCAACTCCCACAACCTTCTCTCCTTCTCCCCCCCCCTCACCCGCGTCTCCCCTCCCCATCCACACCGTCCCACCGTGTCACGACACACACACACACATGCTGTCACACATCTACGTCAAAGTAGGCAGTCATGTGGAGGAGGAAGGGGAGGGGAGGCGCGGTGAGGGCACCTGCCGGAGCGGGACAGACACGGTGCGGCTGTTTTTTTTTTTTTCTCTTCTTCAGGGCATGTGCGACACACTCTGCACATCCTCCTCCTCATCAACACACTCACATACAGACACACACGACGAGCATCTCTGCGACCGTCAGCACTGCTGCGGTGACGGAGGTGCTCGTGGACGTCGCGCACCCTCACTGCCGTGTGTGGGGGGCGTGACGGACGTGTGTCCCACAGAAGCGCGCCGTTCGCTGGCGCTCAGCACCAGCCCGCACGATTGCACTTGCCAGGGCCTCGTATCTCCCCCCTCTCTCTCTCTCCTCCCACTCTGATCCTCTCGTTCTCTCTCCTCGCTCGACCTCTCCTGGACTTACTGAACCTACGCCTCTGCACACACGTGTGTCCGTGTGTGTCTGTGTCTGGCTGTGTGCCGGCCCGCGTTGAAGGTGCGCGCTGTGTTATTCTGTTGCTCTTCGCTGTGCTGATTGACGTCAGTGAAAAGTCTCGTTTGCGTTTTTTTTGAAAAAAAAAAGGGAGAAAAAAAAAAGTCAAAAAACAACAACAAAGAAAAGAAAAGAAAGATATACATATTCATCGCGTGTATCTCTATCTATCTATCTCTATCTATCTATCACTCTCTGTGTGTGCTGTACGGAGTGGACGGTGCGAAAATTCTTCGATTTTCAATTCGCCTCGCCGCCGCCACCGGCCCGGCAGCGCACGTCTTCTTCTCCAGCGACCGCAACCTCCCTCTCGCCGAGATCCACCGCCGACTCCAACTCCGCCGGCCGCCCATGTCGTCGCTCCCGCACGACCACCACTACCAGACGCACCACCGTGGCACCGAGGTGGTGCCCTTCGATGAGGTGATCGGCGTCACCCCCGACGGCGTCCCCGTCATCTCCAACGGCAACGAGTCCCACTTCAGCAACCTCGAGTCCGTCACGTCGTCCTGCCAGGCGCTCTGCTCCTTCGACCGCAAGGCGCCGGTGTCCGTGCCGTACAGGAAGCTCGGCGTCAAGTGGCAGTGCGTCGAGTTCGCCCGCCGCTACCTCGCCTCCCGCAAGGCGGTCTGGATGGCGTCCATGCCGATCGCAGAGGAGGTGTGGCGGCTGGAGGCGCCGTTCGCCCGCGTAGAGGACGGCGCGCCGGTCGAGTTCACGCGCACGCCGAACAAGTCGCGCGGGCCGGCGCCGGCGGTGTCGGACCTCATCGTGTGGGGTCAGAGCCCCGAGACGCCCTTCGGCCACGTGGCCGTCGTGACGGAGGTGCTGCCGAACGCGGTGCGGGTGGCGGAGCAGAACCAAGGCTTCGAGCGGTGGCCCGAGGACATGCTCTACAGTCGCGAGATCCCCATGCAGCGTGACGGCGACGGCGCCGTCGAGCTCGTGGACGAGGACCCGGTGCTGGGGTGGGTGACGGTGCACAGCCCCGACTACGACTACCGCGACGGCGATCTGGCCGACAAGTTCCGCATCGTCACCGGGCCCGGGAGGATCGTGCGCCAGCCCTTCCCGCAACACGTGTCGGTGCCGTGGCTGCGGACGGAGGAGCCGTGCGACCTCTTCCTCAAGCGCTCCCTCACCATCGGCAACGGCGTCGGCGACGACGCCAAGGCGGAGCCCGGCGACGTGCCCAGCGCATTTTACTTCTTCGACTATGACATGTGGTGCCGCATCGGACGCGCGGCGAGCTCGCTGCACCGCCTCGCGATGGCGGCGACCGCGAAGGTGCTCGAGGATGGCGACTCGGTGCACCTGCTGGAGCACTACTTCGGCGTCCCGCCAGAGATTCAGCCGCTGCTGCGCCGGTCGTGGGAGGTGACGCCGCCGATGGGCGGCCGCTTCGACTTCGGCTACGACGGCACGAACGTGGCGATGCTCGAGTACAACTGCGACTCCTCCGGCGCACTGCTGGAGTGCTGCGACACGCAGGAGAAGATGGCCAACTTCTACGGCGTCTCGCAGGGGATGTCGACCGGGTCCTTCCTTGGCGCCAAGTGCGTCGCGTACTTTGTGCGTCTCCTGTCCAACGAGAAGGTGTGTCCGAAGCACCGACTCATCCATTTCATGATCGACGACGACGACGAGGAGCGCTACACCGCAACGTGCATGATGGGCTTCGCCGAGAAGGCGGGGTTCCGCACGAAGCTGTGCGTGAAGCTCGCCGACTTCCGCTACGGCGACGGCGCACCAGCCAACGCCGCCCCGCTCGCGCTGCCGTGCGACCACCCCACCATCGTCGACGGGGACGGCGACGAGGTGCTCGTGGTGTGGAAGACGTGGTCGTGGGACACGGTCCTCAGTCAGTACCACCGCCAGCGCGCCGAAGCCGACGCGCCGGCGACCCCGACGCTGTCAGACATCCTCCTGAACAACAACATCCGCGTGTTCGAGCCGCTCTGGAAGGCCGTGACCGGAAGCAAGGCGATCCTGCCCTTCATGCACGCCCTCGCCCCCGACCACGAGCACCTCCTCGCCGCCGACTTCCTCCCCACGAAGGAGATCATTTCGCACCACTACATCTCGAAGCCCGTGAACGGCCGCGCGGGGCAGAACATCATGATGTTCGACCCCGTCACAGATCAGGCGGAGCTGAACGGTGCCCCGCAAGGGACGCTCCGCGAGAGCTGCTCGCAGCACTTCTCCGCCAAGTCGCTGGTCGCCTCCTGTTCTGCCCCGGGGGTGCACTCGGTGGACCGCACCAACGAGTGCTCCGCCGGCAAGTTCTTTGACTCGGTGGTCATCTACCAGCGGCGCCACTTTCTCAAAAAGTTTGAGGGCAAGTACTTCCCCATCTTCTGCGGCTGGATGGTCGGGGACGAGTTCGGCGGAGTCGTGGTACGCGAGGACACGTCAAAAATCACAAAGCTCGCCAGCACCGTCATCCCAGCTCGCGTGGTCCGCCAGAACGCACCACTGGGCGTGGCCTACACCGACGAGGGCGAGACGTAGTCCCCTCCCCTCCCCCCTCTTCGCTTAGCTATGGCATGGGCATCTGTGTGTGTGTTGTGTGCGTGTGTGCGTGAGTGTGTGTGAGGCGCAGTTGTTCCATCACGCGCCACCTTCACACTCGGTTGTTCTCTTGTTGTCATTCTCCCACTCCCCCCTTCCATACACAGTTTTCTTGAGGTCTCCTCTGCACAGCCACCGTGCGGATGTTGTTGATGTGTATCGCACTCCCTCCCCTCCCCTCCTCTCTCTCTCTGTGTTTGTCTCGTGTGTGTGTCTCATCACCTGTCCTTCCTTCCTTCCTTCCTTCCTTCCTTCCCACCACGTCCCCTCACACACACAAAGCACAGACACACACACACACAGACACACAGACAGAGAGACAGAGACACAGAGACAGAGAGAGGGAGGGATGGTCCTTCACAGAAGCGTGCTCACCCTGTGTTGCCGCGTTCGTCGTAGTTGTTTGGTGGCCGGACTGGCGAGGGACTCCGGTATCAGCGCTCTCGCTCCTTGCACATTCCATACACGTGTGTGTGTGTGTACGGTCCTCCCTCCTTCTCTCCCTTCTTCTCTGTGTGTCTCTCTGCCTTTCTTCCTCTCTCTTTCTCCGGCTGCGCGTGTGTGCTGCCACGTGCGGCGGCACGGCTCCTGCGCCCACAGACTCCCTCTCTCCCCTCCACACATCTACACACACACACACACACACACACGTACACACGAGCACACGAGCATGTGAAGCCAGCCCTCAGTCCCTTTGTTCCTCTCTTTCTCTCCCAGTACCTCCCCCTAACGAGTGTTTGTTGTTTGTTTTGTTTTTGTTTGCTCCTTAAGAGGCGGCGGGGCTGCTCCTGTCCTGCCTTGCGTGTGCCACCCCTGCCCTGCCACGACCGGCACGTCGGCGTCGCTGTCGCGCACTCGGCGGCTCGACTGATGGTGCACCTCGAGAGATCGAGGAGCGGGGGAATGGCACGGGAAGGGTAGAGGAGGACACGGAGCGCCTGGGGAAGCGCGCGCGTGTGTGCGCGTCGGTGGTACGACATCGTTTTTTTTTTTTTTGTTTGTTCTTATGTGATGTCTGCACTACCGCCCCCCCAGTCCCTGCTGGACACCCTGCCACACAAGCACACGCACACACACACACACGCACGTGCACACATGGACATATGTATGTGTGTGGGTCTATGTATGCATGCGTATACGTGTGTCTGTCTGTCTATCTGTTTGTGTGTGTGTGTGTCCCCGCCATGTGTTGGACTGTCCACCCTAACAGAGCAGAGAATGTGGGGAGAGGGAGAGAGGGCGCTGCTGTCATCGCGTTTGTCTGTCTCCCACACTGAAGCAGACGGGCGCGGGGGGGGGGCGGGGGGAAGGTGACACGCTGAGGTGTGAGCTCGAAGCTATCAGAGACAGAGAGGCAAGCTGGTGCTCCCCTCCCCCTCTTCACCTCTCCCATTAACACACACACACACACACACGTTCATGCATGCATTACAAACTGTCTCCTCTCCTTCTCTTCTCTCTTTCTCTCTCCTCGTCACGGCGCGCAGTGGAGTCTGAGAAGGAGGAGGAGGTGCCCCCCCTACCCCCACCCACCCTCGCATCTCTGCCTCACACACACACGCTCTCTCTGCGCTTCCAATACCCGACGTGTCTGTGCCAGCGCAGGACGCTGGCCAGGCACGCACAGAGGATCCTCTTCGCGTCACCTGGCACGACGTGTACTCCGCACAGGTGACCTGACACCCCCCCTCCCTCCCCCTTCGCTTCTTCTTGTGCGGGTGATGCCGGTCTGCATCGAGTGCGGCCGCGGCGTCCCGCGGATCATCAAGCCCGACACGGAGACGGTGGAGCGCTGTGGGGAGTGCGGCCACGTCTGCGACTTCTACTACGAGTTCGGCGATGTGCAGATCTGGATCGATGTGGTGCTGCTACGTCGACGTGCGTGGGCACATGTTCTCTTCAACGACACGGACTACTACACCAAGATGATCATCTTCCTTCTCTGCTGTGTCGTGGAGGCGATGGTGGTGCAGAGTCTTACGGTGCTGCAGGCCATCCCGCTCTTCACGGAGGACCTGCACCACAGTCCCCTCTACACAGAAGACCGCGAGGTGCGCTCGCTGCAGCTGGTCCGCATCCTGCAGAGCTCCTTCCTCCCGCTGATGAACTACCCCGCCACGATCCCGCACCTGTTCATCTTCACCTTCACGGAGAACGCCCTCGTGGCGTCCGTGGCGACGTGGCTGGGCCGCTTCCTCTACCGCCGCCACGGGCACCGATCGCGCCGGTGGTTTATGGAGGCCGCCCTCGCATCCTACGCCAAGCTCAGCTACCTCCTCTTTCTCGTGTGGGCCATCCCGCCATCCATGCTGCCGATGGTGGACTTTGTGTATGTGCTGTGGCTCGGCTGCGCCTTCACGGTGCTCGGGTTGGAGCACCACTGGCGCTACCCCGTCGCGGCCGTCCTCGGCTGCGTCTCGGCACGCGGGGTGTTCCGGTACCTCACCAAGTGGTGCCCACAGATCCTCTGCTGACCACACCCCGCCACACCCACCCCACGCAAACAGGAACAACATGCACACCACCCAACCACAACAGCCGAAACAAACGCAAAAAAAAAAGAGAAGAATGTACCCCCCCCTCCCTCCCACAGTGTCTGCGTGTGTGTGTGTCTGTGTCCGTAATCACAAACTCGCTGCTTCTGTGATGGCTGGACGAACAACTCCCCCTTCCTCCTCCCTCTCCCCGCCTTGCCGCACTTGCACTCCTCTTCTCTCCTGCTGCCTCTTCATCTCCTCCTTATGTCGCGCGCCTTCAGAGAAGAATCGTCACCGCTGCTGCGCACTCACTTCTTCTTCTTTTCTTGTCCCCGCCAACTTCGTAGTCTCTCTCTTCTCTCTTCTCTCTTCTCTCGTTTCTCTCTCACCCGCCTTGCCATTGTGCGGTGATCGTCATTGACTCGTCTGTCTAGCCTCTCCTTCGTCCCTCTGCACACACTCGTGTGCTTTGCGTGCGCGTACCTGTGTGTGTCTGCGTGTCTGCGTGTCTGTGTGTGTGACATCTCCCCCCCCCTCCCCCCCTCTCTCTCCTTTCTCCTCTCTCCTCTTCCTCCTCCTTCCAGCCTTCTTCACTCATACACACACCATGAGCCTCGAGGCCAAGATCGCCGTGTGCCTGCACGACCTCAAGTCGTCCAGCGGGCAGCCGGCGGCGCTGCGTGGGTCGGCGAACAGCGTCGCCTTCACATGCCCGCCGGTGCTGAAGGAGGCCAGCTTCCCAGCGAATGACACAAACTTTGCTGTGGAGCAGCTGCTGGAGCGGCCCAACGCCAGCGGCATTCAGCAGAAGACGCTGTCCTCCGCGGCGTCCGACTTCGTGAAGAAGCGCCAGAACCTGGTCGTGTTCAGCTACGGCGTACGCTCCACCCCGAAGCGGCAGCTGATGTACGGCTCTCGCTCCGAGGACGGCTACGCGGCGCGCGTCATCTCAGACGCCGTGAGCGGCGGCCAGGGCATCTTCACCCTCTCGTGCTACGTCATCGGCCAGGACGAGCACCTCGCCGACCTCATCAAGGCAGACAACGAGCTCGGCGTGATTGTGGAGTCCGTGAAGGAGGGCCCGCGGGTGCGCATGGTGGAGCGCGTGCGCGTCAGCTCCGGCTCCGACGTGCGCGGCGTCTTCAGCAAGATTGTGCAGAACTACGAGAAGTACTTCGAGGCGGTGCTGCCGGAGCGGCAGCCCACGGCGGAGCTGCAGGCACTCCCACCCTACAAGGGTGAGACGATCATGCTGCAGCTCTTCCGCTACGAGTCGGAGGATATGTACGCCGACTACAACGAGGCGAACTCGATGACCTTCGTGTCTCTCGGCGACTCGGAGCGGCCGGTGCTGTGCGGTCTCGACCCGGCGCAGCAGGAGGTCTTCGAGAAGACAAACCGCGTGCTCGTATCCGCGGCGGGCATCGTCTCGAGCATCAAGTGCAGCCGCCTGCGCATCCCCTTCGGCAAGTCCAAGATGAGCCAGCTGATGCGGCGCTGCTACAACGCCGAGAAGGGCAACGCGAACAACGCCGTGAACGGGCCGACGAACACCGTCATGCTGATTCACTGCTGGTCCGACGGCGAGTGGGCCGAGGAGAGCTACCACAACTTGTCCATGATCCGCCGCATCTGCAACACGCTCGGCTCCTCCGGCATCGGCTCGATGCTGCGCGACCTCCCCGTGGAGAAGTGGCGCCTTGACCAGGACATCTTCGAGCTGCGCGACGAGCTCGTCGTCGCACGTACCGTGTACGAGTACAAGCCGTGCATCTACGAAGCCGCCAAGCCGGTGACGAACATTAAAGAGGAGGAGATGCGCCGCATCACTGCGATCCAGTCGAAGCGCGACGAGGCGCGCGAGAAGCAGCTCGGCATGATCCGTGACAAGGCGAAGGAGGAGGCGAGCAAGATCATCAAGCAGCAGGAGGCGAGCAGCGGCACCACCTTGGCCGCGCTGGAGAAGACGCTCGAGACGAAGAAGCGCGAGAACGGCTCGCTGCAGGCCGAGCGCGACAACCTCACACGCGAGTATGAGCAGGCGCTGGACCGGATCCGGCGCAAGAAGGAGGACGAGGAGGCGACCGTGGCGCGTCTGCGTGAGGAGATGGTGCAGCTGGAGGAGGAGCTGAGCGCGCGCCAGGCCACGATCCAGAGCAAGCAGAAGCAGCTGGAGATGGCGCGGCTGGACAAGGCGAAGGGCCGGGAGGCCATCTTGCGCGAGCGCGGCAACGTGGAGGCGATGCGCAAGTCCGTCCTGACGGAGCGCCGCCACCAGCGGGAGCAGTGGATCAAGCAGATCAAGGACATCAACGAGAAGGTGCTGGAGCAGCTCCGCTCCATCGCCGACGAGCGCAAGCAGAACGGCGAGTCCGTGTCGTCCAAGGAGGAGGCGTCGGAGCGGGCTGTGGTGGAGGACATCAAGACGATCGAGGACTACCTGCCGAAGCTCATCTCGCTCGAGGACGTCCCCGTGAACGCCGAGGAGACGGAGAACATCCGCCGCCAGTTCGACGAGGTCTTCGCGCAGGAGAAGCAGACCTACCTGTCCAAGATCGAGGAGGAGAAGGCGCGCAAGGAGAAGCTCGAGAAGGGCCTCGAGGCGTACCGTAACCGCGTGCTGGAGGTGGCGCACGCGAAGAAGCGGGAGAGCCTGCAGGACGCCGCGAAGAAGGAGCAGCACCTGAACTCGCTGGTGGAGCAGGTGCTCACGTACCTGCGCCACGGCGTCAAGATGACCAAGGTCTCCAGCAAGGGCCACGTGCGTCGCCGCTTCTACTTCATCTCCGAGGATGGCAAGCGCATCCATTCGTGCGAGCTTGACAACCAGGGTGCCCCCATCAACCGCCGCAAGCCTCCGGTGACGATCTGGCTGCGCGACGTCCGCCGCGTCGTGCTCGGCGTGTACAGCGAGTCGTTCGTGTCCTTCAGCTCGGAGAGTCAGCTGATCCGGGCCCGTGCCGAGGCGGTCACGGACAACGGCACCTACCGCCACGACCCAACCCAGAACGTCACACCAGGCAACATCGGCCTCAACAACTACCGCGCCTTTGCACTGCTGCTGCGCGGCGGCAAGTCGCTCGAGCTGATCTGCGACTCCGACACGGACTGTGAGGCGTGGATGGTGGGTCTTCGGCGACTTCTCGCGATCAAGACACCGACGGAGAGGCTGCTGGAGCAGCGCATGGACGCCGGCCGCTCGCAGGAGCCGCCGGCGGTGGACCAGGCTGTGGAGATGAAGTTCGGCGGCCTTCTCGACGTGCGCAACATGCGTGGCTTCCTGGCCCTCTCCGCCGAGGAGGCGATTGTGTGCAGCGAGAACCACATCCCCCCTGTTCTGTTCCTGCGTGTGAAGCAGGAGATGGTGGACAAGTCCCACACCGGCTCCATCACCAACTACGACGTGCGCGTCTCGTCCGGCCTCGACTTTGTCCGCTCCGGCTGCATCTACGACTACCTCGTGCAGCGCCGCCTCATCCCGCTTCCATTCTAGTGCAGGAAGCACACGACGACGAGTCGTTCCCCGGCGCCTCCACATGTTTCCAGATGTTCCATCCCTCTTCTTCGATGATACTCATGATGTCCGTTTGCCTGTCTGAGTGTGTGTGTCTGTGTGTGTCTGTGTGTGTCGTTCTCTCTCTTTTTCTCGCATCGAGCGTGGTTGTGTGTGTGTATTGGCGTACATCGCATCTCCTTCCTTCCTTCCTTCCCTCCTCTCTCTCCCTTCTGTTCATCTTCATTGTCTGGCGCCGAGATGCTCCTTCGCGGCTCTCTCCGGTGCGCTCCGGTGCATTCACACACTCACGTCTGTCTCTCTCTCTCTCTCTCACTCTCTCCTCCCGAGATGAAGGAAACATGAGAGAGAGAAAAAAACAACAACACAAATACACACGCACGACCGTCCGTGTCCGTGTGAGTGTGTGTGTGTGTGTGTGTGTGTGTGTGTGCATGCGTGGTTGCTGCCGTCACCGTCACGGTCGATTGTGTTGTGTTGCTGGTATCTTGAGTGTTCCCCCGCCCCTCCCCCCCCTCATTGCCATCGCATGGCGACTCTCTCTCTTTCTCTCTGTGGTTGCCCCTCTTTCAGACGTGGCCCCTTCTCCTCCTCCTCCACTCCTCGCCTTCCTTGTCAAGAGTATCAGTGTATGTACCGATGTGTGGGTGCAGAGGGGGGGATGGTGCCTGTGCCTGTGCCCTCAGTGCAACCTCTACACAACCATACACACACATGGAGAGACGTGTGTGGCGTGTGTGTGTGGGCGAGAGGGAGAGCGCTCGAGTGGGTATAACAAACAGCAGAGAGGAACAACAACAACAACACCGACGGTGCGTCTTCGCTGCCGCGTGCTTCCCGTCCGCCACTCGCCGAGCGCACACTCGTCTTTGGGTGTGGTGTGGGTTCTGGGGGGTAGCGGCCCTTGCAGCCGTCGCGTCCACGATCTCTCCCACGTCCTCCTTCTCTGACCGTCGCAGACGCTCTCGGCGAGCCGTCCGTGTAGATGTTGCCGCACGTCGTCGCGCAGGGGTGGTGGTGATGAGGGTGCTCGCTGTGGCAGCGGGACAGCGACCCAGCGACCCAGTGCGCGGGTGCGGAGCCAGGGTAGGGGGTGGGACGGCTGGCTGGACGAGCTCAGCACATCCTTCGTCCCGCTATGTGTCCCTCTGTCGCTCTCTCTCTCTCTGAATCTGCTGTGTTCAGTCCGCATCGCATTTTGCGCGGCAGCCGTTCGACACGATCGCGACGTCGCTGCACCGACGAGCCCTTCCACTTCCACTTCCCCTCTCCCTCTCCTGTCCTCTCCCTCTCTTCCTCCTGGACTGCGGCGCCGCACGACGCCGGCCCGCGCATGTGAACTGGACGGACGCAGCGTGCATCCGCGTTGGCGTGTCTCTGCGCCTGAGTGAGCAGCCGCTCGGGGTTGCCTTCACTTTGCTCTCCCACCCCCTACCCGCTCTCTCTCCCTGTGTCTGTCTCTGCCCCTCCTCGTACGACGGCGGCGTCGTGTTGGTGGCCATGGCGGAGCTTCTCGCCACAAAGACGTGGCGGCTGAAGGACGTCCTCCTCACGAACGGTGCGGAGCAGGTCGTGCGGGTGTTGAAGGTGGACCATCCATTCCGCCGGCAGCGCATCACCATCGTACCGACCCCGCGGTACGCCAAGGAGTCGTACTTGGCGGACTGGGTGTACCAGCCGTACGTGAAGGAGCACATGATGTACATCAGCAACGACATCTACAACCCCTTCTACGTCTTCCTGTGCCGCGCGCTGCTGCGCAAGGGTCGGTTCCCCGGCTACGCCTACTTCCACCCGATGGGGCTCCCGGACTGCGTCGACGTCGATCTCAGCCGGCGTGCCTTCATCAAGAAGGAGCAGCCCTTCAAGACGCCGATGAGCACGATCTTGCTCACGACGAACCACTTCCGCGATCGACACCACCCGTGGGTGTCTCGCCGCGTCGTCTCGATCGTCGGCGAGAACTACGTCGTGCACCCCAAGGAGGACAAGCAGTCGATGGTCTTCGTGCTACCGCCGGCGTACGTGCCGGAGGCCGTGAACGCCTTGCAGAGCCTCGGCTTCACCGTCGCCGACGCCGCGACAACGTCGATCGGCGACACGGCAACCCTCAGCCAGCTTCAGCGGTGGAGCAACGCGTGCCAGCGGCTCGTGCTGGCCTACTTGTGGTTTCTCATCGCACTCTTCATCGTAGGCGAGAGCCGCCACGTCCACCAACTCTTCCAGGACTACAAGCGAGAGCTGATCGAGAAGGCGGGGAAGGACCCGAGCAAGATGGGGCTCTAGCTACTCACAGAATCATATCGCCGCCGTTGCTGGTGACGTCGGCGGTGGGAGCATGGAGTTGTGGACGCCACTGCACTGCCCCCCCCCCCCCCCCCCCCCCCCCCCCCCCCCCCCGCCCCTTCCTGCATTGTCATGTGTGCGGTATCCTGCCGCGACTGTCTCTGTCGCCATACGTAGCGAAGGACTCCTGCATGGGCCGATGGTGGCCGACGTGTTGTGCACGCGGTTTGGGCCAGATAGCGGGATGCAGAGTTGGAGGAGAGTGTGCATCGTCGATGACGACCGCCCATGGTGATGGTGATGGTGATGGTGTGTGTGTGTGTGCCCAACGGTCTTTCCTTTCCTTGACACACACACACAGACACACATGAGGTCTGTTCTTGCATCTCGCCCATCGCTTGCGTGCACATGGCTGTCTGTGTGTGTACGTGTCGTTGACTTCGGCGCAGTGCACAAGCAGCGGACGTCTCCCTCTCCCTCCCTCCCTCTCCTCCCTCTCTTCCTCTCTCTCTCTCGCCCTCCACCACGTCTGCTGCACTCTTATTTCGTCTCCTTCCCGTCTCACACACACACACGCCACCCTTCGCTGTTGCGCGGGTCGCAGAACACTGCCCATCCCTACCGTCACCCACACACACACATACACACACAAACAAACCTCTCTGCGCGACTCGCACGTCTGCACCCCCCCCTTCCCCCCCCGCAGTCCCCGTTTATCTGTCATGTCCACCGCAGTCTCCGGTGCGGCGCTTCTGCATGCGGTGCGCGAGAAGATGAAGGAGGCCGCGGTGGCGGCCCTCATCGTACCGACCAGCGACGCCCACAACAGCGAGTACACCGCCACCCATCTACAGAGCCGCGCCTTCGTGTCGAACTTCCGCGGCAGCGCCGGCACGGCGCTCATCACAATGGAGAAGGCGCTGCTGTGGACAGACGGGCGCTACTGGCTCGCCGCGGAGGAGCAGAAGTACCTCGAATTCGAACTCATGAAGCAGGGCAAGCCCGAGGTGGCGTCGCTCGAGGAGTGGATCACCGACAACCTCGGCAAGAGCGCCGCCGTCGGGATGAGCCCGTACGTGGCGACGGTGGCCGAGTGGGAGCGCCTGAGCAAGAAGATCAACCTGCGCTCCGCCCCAAACGTTGTGCAGGACATGATGCCGCCGGAGAAGAACCCGAAGAGGATGTACATTCGTCCGGCGGAGTTCTGCGGCGCGACGTGCCAGCAGCGGCGCACCGCTCTTCTTGCAGCGGTGGCCAAGCAGCACTGTGACTTGATGGTGCTCTCTGCGCTCGACGAGATCGCGTGGTTCACTAACTTGCGTGGCGGTGATGTCGACTACAACCCCGTCTTCTACGCCTACGCCATCGTTGACGCGGAGCAGGAGAAGGTGCAGCTCTACGTGAACTTGGAGAAGGTGACGGACGCGGTGCGCAGCGCCTGCGACGACCACATCGCCTTCCACCCCTATGAACAGTTCGAGGCGGACCTGCGGAGCTTGTCGAAGGGCCGCAAGGCGCTGGTGGATGAGCGCCAGACCAGCGAGGCGGTCTTCCGCATCCTGAAAGAGGCTGGGGCCGAGACGGTGCGCGTCGTGTGCGGTCCGGCGCAGAAGCTCAAGGCGGTGAAGAGCGACGTAGAGCTGCGCGGCTTCCGTGAGTGCCACGTGCGCGACGGTGCCGCGCTCACGCGCTACCTCGCGTGGCTGCACGATCAGGTCGCTGTGCAGGGTGTCACCGACATCAACGAGTATGACGCGGCATCGCGGCTCGAGGAGTTCCGCGCGCAGGGCGATCGCTTCGTGCAGCTCAGCTTCGGCTCTATTTCTGCTACTGGTCCCAACGGGGCGATGTGCCACTACAGCCCCGCCAAGACGGGCTCCGCCACCATCTGCAAGGACCAGCTCTACTTGATCGACAGTGGTGCGCAGTACCTGGATGGAACGACGGACGTGACGCGTACCGTCTGCTTCTCCACGCCGAGCGACGAGGAGCGCGAGGCCTACACGCTCGTGCTGAAGGGGCACATCGCCATCAGCACCGTCGTCTTCCCGAAGGGGACCAGCGGCGTGCGGCTCGACGCGCTTGCCCGCATGGCGCTCTGGGGTGTGGGGCTCGACTACGCCCACGGCACCGGACACGGCGTCGGCTCTTTCCTGAACGTGCACGAGGGCCCACACGGCATCGGCATCCGCCCGGTCGCGACAGAGGCGAACATGGAGCTGCACTGCATCGTGTCCAACGAGCCCGGCTACTACAAGGACGGACACTACGGCATCCGAATCGAGAACCTGGAGGAGGTGGTGGAGCGGCCAACCAAGTACAGCGCGGCCGGCTTCTATGGCATGTCTCACTTGACAATGGTGCCGCTCTGCCGCGACCTCATCGACGTCCACCTCCTCACCGCCGCGGAGCGGGCGTGGGTGGACGCGTACCACACCAAGGTCGTGGCCGCCATCCTGCCGGAGCTGCAGAACGCCGATGATCAGAGCAGCATTGCGTACCTCAGCTACCACACCCAGCCGCTATGAGCGTGTGAGGGAGGAAAGAGAGAGAGAGTGGAGAGGGATGCGACAGACGAGCAGCACCGCCTCCCTCCCCTCCATCTTTGTTTCGTGCGTACTTCACTCCCCTCTCTGTCTCCCCCCCCCCACACACACACACAGTGCTGATTGCCTTTTCTTTTCTTCGCAGTTCGCCCTCCCCCATGTCTCTGTGGCACAGTGCCATGGCGGCTGGGCAGTGATGGCGGTGCAGCTGCGTCGACGATGCGCAGTCGATCGTCCATTTCGAGAATCGAACGTTCGAGAGAAGAAAAGAAAGTTGAAAAGACTGTGGTAATAGTGGGCCCTACCGTGGCGGTGTCACCTGTGCTCCCTGTCGCCCGCGCACCGGCGACTCACCGCGCTGCTCCGATGTCTGCCTCCCCTCCCTTTCCTTCCTCTGCGCCCTTATCTTTCATCATCCCACCCTCTGTTCCCGGGTAGAACACACCTATACACACACACACACACACGCAGACACACACAGACACACACAGAAACACACAGACACACAGACGCAGACAGTCAGACGCCGCTGGCTTCGCATACACACGCACGAGAGCGTACGTCAACACACCGACGGCGTTTCGTCGTCTTTCGCACCGGTGATGAGCGCGCCGTCCATCGTGGTGGTGGGGCCGAACCCGGCCTTTCAGAAGACGCTCATCTTCGACGAGCTCCGCGTCGATGAGGTGAACCGCGCCGTGTCGGTGCGCAGCTACACGGGTGGCAAAGGCACAAACTTCTGCCGCGCCTCTGCGTGCTACAAGACTCACCCACACTTCTGCGAGACGACCTTGTACACCTTCATCGGCGGTCAAACTGGCGAGCGAGTTGTTCGTCTGTTCCGCGAGGAGGGCATCGCGGTCCACGCCGTTGAGGTGCCAGCGGAGACCCGCACATGCATCACCTGCCTCGACCCCGCACACGGCACCATGACGGAGCTGATCGAGCCGTCGTTCGCGGTGCCGGAGGACTCAGCGGCGGAGATGGACCGCGCTCTGCGCGCTGCGCTCGAGCACGCAGGCGGCATGGCGATCATGGGCAGCCTGCCCGACGGCAGCAGCCCCGACCTCTACACACGGTGGACGCAGATGGCGGCTGCCGCGCGTAAGCCGGTTCTCATCGACGCCATCAAGGGCATCGATGCCGCTCTGAAGGTGCCCGACGCGCACTCGATTCTCAAGGTGAACATGGGAGAGCTGTACAAGCTCACCGGCAAGACAACGCCAGAGAGCGCCTTCGGGTATGCGATGGAGGCGTGGACGGTGCGCGTGCTGGCGGTCACTGACGGGCCGCGGTCCGCCTACATCCAAGAGAGAGGGAAGCCGCTTCAGACGCTCCACATCGAAAAGGTGGACGGGGTGGTGAGCCCGCTCGGTGCAGGCGACACTGCCGACGCCGTGTTCCTCGCCGAGTACCTCAACGGCAGCAGCCCGGCGGAGGCGTTCAGGCTCGCCCTGGCTGCCGCCTCGGCCAACTGCCTGCAGAAGGACGCCGGCGTCTTCGAGCGCGATGCGATGGACCGCATCGCCGCCGGCATTACCATCGCTGGCTGAGCCATCACAGCCCCCACAATGCACGCATCGAGTGTCCATCGCACAGACACAAAAGAAAATGCCGTCTTCTCTTTACTTTTGTCATCGCATCGATGCACAGGCACACGGGCAGAGCCGTGCTGACTCTGGTCTCGCCTTTCACGGCGCCACAACGTGCCACGTGTTCGTCCCGCAGGCTCACCGACCTGCTCCTCTGACCGCCCCACCCTCTGCGTGCATCACAGCAGTCTCGTCAAGAAGGCTAGAAGGCCCCCCTCCCTCTCCTCCCCCGGACTTCCCCTCGTTCGTCCTGTGCTACTGGAGAAGTGGCCATAGTAGTTCATCGCACAGGGATCCCGACGCCGCGGATGGACCGCCGCGCACCAAAGGCACTCATGCGCTGCCGTGGTGCGGCGGTGGACGTGTCGTGCACGCGCTGCATAGCTGCTCAAGTGTGCGCTGACAACAACCTTTACGCAGCTGCCCAGCGCTGACTCTCAGATGCACTCTCTCTTTTGTACACACACAAAAAAAAACTTCTCTCTCTCTTGTTTTACTGTCTCTCTCTTTCTCTCTTCTCTCGTTCAGACTCGCCGCGCACATCGCCTTCGTCAGCCTTCCCCCGCCTCCCTCTCCTTCTCTCTCCCTCTCTCGTTCATCATGGCCAAGGGGAAGCGCTCTGCGGATGCCAAGGGCAGCCAGAAGCGCCAGAAGAAGGTGCTGCGCGACAACATCCGCGGCATCACGCGCGGCTCCATCCGCCGCATG